>VZTU01027005.1:38082-76977 GCA_013400835.1 Zapornia atra | reverse complement strand
GAGAGGTTGTGGAGTCTCCTTCTCTGGAGACATTCAAAACCTGCCTGGACATGTTCCTGTGTGATTTAGACTGGGTGATCCTGCTCTGGCAGGGGGGTTGGACTAGATGAGCTTTCGAGGTCCCTTCCAACCCCTATCATTCTGTGATTCTGTAATACCCTTCTTGTTCATAATTTTTAAGTATACAAATACTGTTGTTTCAAGAGCAGAAGCAGTAGGTAAAATCTATCTGCTTAACTGTATGCTGCCTTGTGATCCCACAGGTTTTTGTGGTCCTCCCAAGACTGTTCCACATGCCTTTTTAAACCTGAAGAAACAGTATTTCGTAGGGCAAGTATTACTTTTCAAATGTCAGAAAGGTTTTGATAAGGAGCCCCCCATCTCTGACATCCACATATGCAAGAAGGTGAATGGCAAAATCATCTGGACCTCCCTTCCCATTCAATGCACCAATGACAGCAGCTCTAGCAACAACTGGCCTTCACAGACTATTGAGTCAGGTAAGTTGGTAGCTTTGACATCACATTAGTGTCATGACCTGTTCGTTCAAGGTCTAGACATCCCAACTCAGCACATTAGTCCTAGGGAACAACTTACCTGGGGTTTGGGATGGAGAGATCAGCAACCTCAGGGCTCTGACGCTGATGGAGATGTTGTCTTTAGCTGATGGAGCCCATAGCTGCATCCTACTTTGCCTTGAGTGTCCTTTCATACTAACTGCAATTTTTCAGGAATTTGTGAGCACATAGGTCCACACTGTCATATACTGAGAAGAAAATAGTAGAATAAACTTTTCTCTTCCTCCTTCCTGGAAGCTATAGGTCATCTATTGTCACTTCACAGTAAGGTACTCATACAGGTGTATGTAAGCATCACTCATGGTTCCTCAGGGCTTTCTGATCCAGAGTTTAGCTAGTCCATAGGACACAGCAATGTGTCTCAGATCTTAATTTAACACCCAGAAGGGTGTTTTGCACAAAGGGACAGCAAAGAAACCCACCAACATTGCACTGTAGTCTTTCCAGACCTAGATTCAGCAGGGCATGCACCATTGTGGTCTGGTATCTTGAATTTCAATGGTTCAGGGAGCCAACCGGACTCTCAAGTGAGGCTGCAGAAATTCTCTCTTGCTTTTATGACTTTAAATGCATTAAGCAAAAAAAAAGGCCTAGTCTTCATGGCCTCTACTCCACCCAAATTGCCCATCTTTTCTGATGGCATCTCACTTAATTCTACAGTTAACAATTTCAATATGCAGAGAGGAAACAGAGCCCTTTTCCCAAGTGTCTGTGACAGCACTGAGGGGCTGGGGCTCTCTCTGGGAGGCTACTGAAGGTGGAAGGACCCAGTTGTCCACCACCTCTACAATCCTCAGGCTTTTATTACCCTTCCAACCTCCTCTGAGGCAAGGGAGTGCAGTGGGCTGAATTTTGAAGTGGTGGAGATGATGAAAGGTTGACATGTAATGACTTTTCCTACCAACAGAAAGTAGAAAAAGCTCTTTTTCACCTGTATTTGGGCCTCTGAGAGGAAATGAATCTTGCAGAACTGTAGATGTCTACTGCATAGAGGCCCACATCTGAGTTAGACTGCCTTTAAAAACAACAGAGGGGAGTAGATGTTCATAGTGCTGTGTTAGCTGCCCTATTTCACATCTATTTTAGCATGAGATGAATCACACCTTTTAAAGACTTGTTTCTCCCCAGTTACTACAGCAGAGCCCAGATGACTATCCCAGAGACCACATCTGTGTAACCGTAGGTCAGATGAATGCCAGCCTTGGTATCCCATACCAGGCCATGTGGTAGAGCAAGATGGTTTGGGCAGGCCCTTTAGCCTGCAGAGCGACCTTTCAGGTGACCCTTGGCCATTGCTGCCTCTCATTGCTGCTCTGACTGTAGTAATAAATCACCTTTCCAACTGGGCATGGTATTTCAGCATTGACCCGTGGCTTTCTCCCCTTCTTCACAGATCTAGCTCTTTTGGAACAGTGCACAGATCAAAGGATTCTAGGTAAAGCAGTCACAATTTGTTGTTTGACTTTCCTCCCTCCTTTAGGACAGTCATTTTCTTTCCATTGATCATTTCAGTTGGTACTACCAGGATGAAGGAAATTTCTTGCTACGATGGAAATCGCCCATCAACGTACCAGTGAGAAAATGGTACAACCTATCAAATAGCCAGAGATTACAAGGGTTTGAAAATCAGGGTTATGTAAAACATGAAACTGGATGATGAAATAGGACGTCTTGGCCTTTAATTCAACAGGACAATAACTGCAGTTTGCCACAAAAGTACACTGAAACCTGAGCAAGATCAGGTCTTCATAATTAGCGCACCAAATATTTATTTCCCTGAAGTGCGGCCTTTCTCTTTGTTATGATGGGAAATATCCTCCCCTTTCTCAGTTCTCACCCCAGTATTGAGCACAAAGAGATTTATCAGGAGACCAGTTTTATGGAACCTCTTGTTGAAAAACTCCCCATATCTCATACTGACTCAAGTCTGGAGCTTCCTTTTCAGAGTAAGGGAGAAGCTAGATTAATTTCTTGCACAAGAGAAGTTTTGGGTTAAATTTCAGAGGAAAAAGGGGTTGAAGCCATGTTTCCAAATCCTAGGTTGGCATCTTGAAGGCCATCCTTCCCAATCTCATATGAAATAAAGACTTCAGCTGGATCCCGTTGCCTGGAAGATACAGTTCACTTCATGCCCAATCATATGTTAATATCCAGGCTGAAAACATCTATTGATGGCCAAGAAACAAACACAGCACTTGTTAAGTCTGCTGTGTGGAGGGAGAGCTGTCAGGCCCAGAATTACTCTATCCTCATCACCACTTTGATGCTCACACCAGAAAAGCAAATCATTACAAAAATCACGATTTTTTTCTCTCCTTGTAGGTTTGCCTCATCCATCCTCTTCCTCATCCATGATATTGCCAATGACAGGTATGCCTTTTTGTTAATTGGACCAACTTCAACCCATCCCCCAGAGCAGTTACTTTGCCTTTCAATTTGCTGTTCTACCAAAGAAATACATCTCTCTTATAAGAGCTAATAAATATACTGCAAGACACATCTATGTCCATGTATTGGGTGAGAAGTCAGTAAAGAAAGTGTAAATAGAGACTGTTTAAGGACATAAGCTTTTTAGAGAGACATTTTTGAAGACTCATAAGGGATGTAGAAGAAAACAGATCAACTGCAAGTCTAGTTTTTAGATGAAGCAATTTTCAGATTCTTTCTCTGAGATTTTCTGTGAATTCAGTGAACAACTTCAACTGGAAAAAAAAAACCAAACCAGGAAAATGTAAATATTTAAATGATGTGTTTCTTTCACATTTTCAAAGGTGTAAAAAAGAAAGAATGGACAAATATTTTCTCACAGGTAAACTGATGCATTTAGAGCAGTCTGAAGAGGGTTTTTTCCTCCCCCTTCCCCATCTTCCATTCAACAATTAGCTGCTAAAATAGAAATCACCTTTTACTGTGCATATGCTCAAGACTTTGCACAAGGGCTCTTGATTCTAGCTGGAGTCTGCTGACAACTGTAGCACACATTATAATAAGGAGGAATAATGGAGTGAGATAAAGGAATGGAAGGGGGAGTATTGCAAACTATGCCAGAGACCTCAGAATTGGTACTCTCTGGTTATTTGGCTGTGGTTGCTTTCTAGTTTCCCACGTCCTCTCTGACTGGGTCCTGTTTGCCCCAGGGAGCAGAGCAGTGTAGCAATATGGAAGCACTATTGTCTCTGGGCATGGAGGCAAGATAAGCCCCTATCCCATGACTTGCCTGTTTCTCCCAGTTGGAATAATTGCTTTAATTACAGGTGCTAACTGTGATGATTTTTTTGTTTGTTTGTTTTAACAGCTATATTTTTTGTTCTGCTTATCATTCCTGCTCTCTTTGGGTGACTCACCAAGCAGAGAATACAGTTAAGTGGGATGGAACCAAGATAATATGAAATCTAAAAACAAAAAAAACCCCAAAAGCATCTTATTAGTGGAAGAGCTATCAACCAGATCAAGCCATCTCGGTATTGCACTGCTTAGGTTTCTGAGTACCTTCTTTGGTATGAAATGAATGACCCTGGATTTTGGGTTGTCTGGTTCAGGTATTGAATGCCAGAACAAGAAGGGGAAGAATTAGAGCTTTTGAAATAAAAAAATCATGCTTTATCCCAGCCATTGTGGAACTGAGAATGGCAGTTCGAATGCTGGGTGGAAAATTAATCTCATGGGGAAATTAAGGGTAATTATGCAAGTATGTTGGTTTCACATAGATTATGCAACCAGTCTTTTTCTCTCTGGCTAACCTGTGAGAAGTCTGGTGGAGCATCTGCCACCATGACCACGTAGTTCTTCTTCCTTCATCCCCCTGATTTCTCAGTTGTGCCATGACGACTTTGTACTTCAGACTTATTTTAGTCTGGCCTCCTCTCTGTTTCTATTACTACTCTGAGATGCACGGTGGCTGTTACTGTTAACAGGCTCCCCAGCCTAGTTAATCCATGATGTCCCTATTTGACACTTGGGAGTTCTCCTTTTCTCCTTTCTCTTTGCTAATCCTCATCCCCCTTTCTCTTCCCGTTCCTTATCAATTACTGATGGTCTCTGGTTCTCTGCTGAACAGAGAATTTTCTCCAAGCAGAGGACCTTGTGAAACCACATCAGCAGTGTCTTTTTTAACCAGTTCACAATGGGATAAAGCCATAGAAAGTGTAGACAGCACATTCAAGCATGTTTTAGTAAAGATGATCAACCATGGTGGAGATTGTCTGGGCCATTGTGGGATTACTGAGAATATGATGGGGGAAAAACTGTCAAGAATGGTCTACATTTCACTGGCCCTGTGGTGGAATGAGTGATGAAATAGCCAGTACCAGACGAAGTAGCAACTGAGATCCCAAGTAGTGTCTTCTGCAAAAAGGACTGTGCGGTTTCTCATAGTAATTACAGAAGAAGCCATAGAAAACTTGACTCTTCCCAGCTGTCTTTTTTCTTGCTGTAGAGAAGATTTCTCAGGGCATTGCAACATTAAGATACAACCTCATGAAATAGGTGCCCTGCCACAGAAGTAATCAGATTGTACTGGCAGCTCCAAGACCAGCAGTGGCAAATGAGGAGGAAACCTGGACGCTCAGATCTACTGCATGAAGGAGGCAGAAAACATGTCTTCATTCTTATGGGGACAGAGTGACTTTCCACCTACAGAATATGTGTGGAGGGAGCACACCCCATCACTGACAGACAAGGAGAGAGCCCTGGCTGAAAACGCTTCCAGAAACACTTCTCCTCCTACCATACAGCAGATGTACTGCTAATATAACCGCAGCCTCTCAGAAGTAACTGGGCGTACATGCGGGACGCTTGCCCAGTCATGTTAGATGGTGGCACCGTTGTTACAGCCCCCACCCCACCTTCCCCACAAAGAGAGATGCTGGACACCTGGTGTCCCCTGTCCCTTCCCTACTCAGATGGTTCAAAGGCAGTCACACTTTTCTCCTCCTCACACTGTACCTCCTGGAAAAAGAAATGAAAACCATTTATGCTCTGCACTTAAGCTGAATATCTCACTGGCTTCCCTCATGATTCAGTATCCACATGCATTCATCATCGCCCTCCTCCTTCCACTATTATATTGGACTAAGCCCTTCCATAACAGTTACTACATTATTCCTCCAGCCCAGAAAAGGACGCTGCGGATTGTGGCAGTTGAATAATTTGACAGCTCCTTGCGTAGCTGCGGAGCACCAAAGAACCTTAATGCAAAGGCATTTGAGGACAGACTCAAACATACACAGTACTTGACATGTTCTTATATTATTGGGAAATTGTGAAGTTGGAATGGTCTTCTGCTTCTTCTTGGCCATATTCAGCCTGGCAGGATGGGGTTCATCCTACAAAGTGCAAGCATCCGTGTCTGAGGCAGACACTGGGGAGGAACAACAACCTTTAAGAGAGCAGTTCATCTCACCCTATTGCCTATACATATATGCATGTTTATGTTTATTTATGCCACACAGACACACACACATATATAGACCAAATGACAATGTAGAGGACAGGTACAGTTGGACTTGATGATCTCAAAGGTCTTTTCCAACCTTGACATTCTGTGATTCTGTGATTTATGGTCTAAAGGCACATGTTTCTCTGCACTGACTCTAAACAATGCTCAGACTGACCGGATTTAGCCATAGAAGTTTACATGGTATGTAACAAAGCAAAACAGGGTGAAACCCTTCCTTTTACTTCAGGAGGTATGAGATGTTACTGTCGCTTCCTATTTTGTGACAGTGTATGTGTCATTGTTTTGCTGGTTTGCATTCCTGTTGAGTTCCTCTCGCTCCATGGGCTTGGTATTTATACCTCCCGTGGCTTTTTTTATTACTGTTGGAATAGGGCTTATTTGTACTATGTATCTTTATAAAAATGGATGTGTAATGGTCTATCACATGCTGTTATATTGTATGGGAGCAAACAATCCGTATTTACGTAAGGGATGATAGGTTTTTACACCTGTCAGCTGCTTTGAAGGCTGCAAGCAGCGCTACTAAGCTCTTGTGCTTCATTTGGTTGATGTGTATTACCCATTGCTAACATACCTCTGTTAAAGGCTGTGTTTAGGCTGGCACAGCTTTTCCTGCTCAGAGAATTTCATTGGAGAAGGCCAGTATTTAATCTACTGCTAGCATGCATGTTATTATGCAGATAAGAACAGTCATGTACCTCCTACTGCTCCAGTGGTCTTTCCTCCTTTCCCTAGCCAGCTTGACTCAGGGGCCCTTTCTTCATGTTTTGTCTTGGTTTCTTGGAAATTAAGGGACACTGCTAGCAAGGGATGTGGAGGCAATAGCAGGTTACAGACTGGACAACTATTATGGGGTTTAGTTTTCCTAGCTATACGTGTCTACCTAGAGACCCTGAACCCAGGTCACCTCCAGTATGGGGGCTGTCTACATACTTTATCAGGAAGCTCTAACTCTCAGTTGAGCTTTACTCTACCCCTTGGTAGTGCTTGCTGACCCTCAGGGGAAATGTTTGTGCTTGAGAACTGACCCTCCAATACAGAGAGCAGGTAGGAATCAGTAGGACCCAGCCTGTGAGCAAATGGTCACAATTGGAAGAGGCTGTGGCCAGAGGGACACCGTCACCGTTGCGCTTGCTCCGCGGCTGCTCTCACTTGGTTCACACGAGATATGGCAGTTGATGTTTTTATTCTGTAAACTTTGACTTTTCTCAGCATGGAACAACAAATAAACTGCAACAATAAACTGTTATAGATGTTTAAAAGGCAGCCTGTACTTCTTGTTATTGATCTAAGCCTTGAAAAATAAGAGATGCATTTTCTGCTGCCCTCTCACGCTAGTGAAAGGTGGGACAGAATCAGGAACATGCAGCGCTTATTCTATTCACATCAAGCATATAGTATCATACTTAACCTTTAAAATGCAGAAGGAAACTGAAAATATTTGGCAATTTATATCTCCAAAGTAGATAATGGGAGCAATTCATAGGGTTTTTTGACAGTGGAAGGACAGTGGGGCTCCCTTAACCCTCCCCAAGGGGTGGAAATACACATGGCCTGGGATCCCAAGTGTGAGGAAATGTGTTTTTCCTGAAGTCTGCAGTGTAAGAGTTGTCTGCACACTGTGGTACATCAGCACGTGTGCCTTCATATAGGTGTGTCCATGTCAGCTGGTCCCATCTCAGTAGAGATAAGAGGAGACTAGAGACACTCAGCTATCAGATGCAGGCGTCCACCTCGGTTAAACAGTTTTTCATACCCCAGGGACCACATCAGCCATTGACTCCATTGACTCTACTGGGCGCTCAGACAGCAGCTCCTGTGGAAATACCAATAGATTGATCTCATTGCCCAAAGATAAGTATCTGCCATGATGCATGGAGACATCTACCAGGGGGTAGAAGCTACAACACAGGACCTATGGGAAGCCTGTCCTCCTCTGCACTAATAGCTGGACACCAAACAGCATGATTTGCTCGTGCCCTGCCTGCAGAGTTACCCCTATGTGTAGCACATCCCAATGAGGGAGCTGGATCCTAGCCCTAGAAGTCACGAATTCCTGCAGAATCTGTGACTCACCTCTGTAAATGCATTGCTGAAGAAACCTGATAAAAATATTTCCTGCCACCCGAAGATAAAACAATTTCTTAAGTTTCAATTTAAGGGTTGGGGTTTTTTTTTAATGAAAAATAAAAAACAACAATAGGTGAGGATCTTATGAACAAGTACTGTTTGGTGGCCAAAAATGGCCCATGTCTTAAGTAGATACAAGGCAAGGAGACAGTGAAACAGTACAGGTCTGCCTCGGTGACAGCCTTAACACTGCAGCTGCCTACACGTTTTCTACATTTGTTTTTGCTTTTTCTATAGGAATAACAGCATGGCAGGGCAAAGATGTGCTCACCTGGGTTGCATGAAGGCGTGTGAGCAGACACTTCAGGACTACAGCAAGCACCAGTCATTTCCAGGTCTCTAATCCTCTAGTTATTTTTTCCCCTTCAGTCTCTCTGCAGAAGAAATTCTGGGAAGATATTCCCTACCTAGATTTCATTTTCAAAGCTGTACCAAGTAAGACCCTTTCTGTCAAGAGACTCCCAAGGTGTCATCCCAACCATAAGGAGGTCTATGTGGGAGGAAGGTGCAGTCCACGGCTGCAGGGAAAAATGCTGCTGCTGCAGAAATAGTTTGAGCCTCATGCAAAAAAACCAAAAAGAAACTGGTTGTTCTACCCTGCCAACAGCATCCACCTTCCCCCGTCCTCCTCACACAGCCCCTTCAACCACCTGATGTACCGCCAGAACCCAGCTACGCATCACCCAAGGAGTTCAACAGGGTTGAGGGCTCCTAGGTTGATGCTAAGAGCTCAGCGATCCTCGGGGAGGCTCCTGGGGAGATGTCACTGTAGGTGTCCCCAGGAAGCCTCCCACCTCCTCAGGGAAGCTGTCGGCAGCGCCGCGGCGAGCTGACGAGAAAGTTGCTTTCGCTCCGCAGGTCTGGGGCGGGAGGTGGGTATCAGAAACATCCTGCTTCAGCATTTCCAGACCAAAACCGATCAGAATTTCCATTTCAAGGGGAATTTGGAAACTCTTGGGGTTTTGTTCTGATTCAGACCGAAACCACATTTTGAAATGACAAAATTTCCTCTGCACGAGCACCCTGTTTTCCAGCTCGCCCTGCTCAAAACCAAAGTTTTCTCTCTCCTCCAATTTTTAGTATTTTCATGCTGCTCAAAATCCCTCAATCCTCAGTAAAGTTCTGACTTAGGGCAGTGCAAGAAGAAAATAAAACCGAAGGGCTTTGTACTTTCTTTTTCAGCCTTAAGTCACAGTGCACAGTAAAATGAAGATAATACAATCATCTCTTTATGGATTGGAATTGGTGACGCCAATGTTGCAAATAGGTCTCGGTCCCAGTCCAGTGCTCTGAACATGCAGAGTCAGGTCTCAAAGCCCAGAGGTGAATTACTGTTCAGCATTACAGAATCTCAGAATCACGAGGTTGGAAGAGGCTTTTAAGATCATCATGTCCAACCGTTCCTGTCCTGTGCTAAACCATATCCCTAAGTACCTCACCTACCCATCTGTTAAACACATCCAGAGATGGTGACTCAACCCCCTCCCTGGGCAGCCTGTTCCACATCCCCACAACTCTTTCAGTGAAGAACTTTTTGCTAATGTCTAAACTGACCCTGCCCTGGCGCAGTTTGAGGCCATTTCCCCTTGTCCTATCACCGCTCACCTGGCTGAAGAGACCATTGCCCACCTCTCTACACCCTCCCTTCAGGTAGTTGTAGGTGGTGATAAGGTCTCCTCTCAGCCTCCTCTTCTCCAGGTTAAACATCCCCAGCTCCTTCAGCCACTCCTCATAGGATTTGCCCTCCAGCCCCTTTCCCAGCCTGGTTGCTCTTCTTTGGACTCTTTCAAGGACCTCAGTGTCCTTCTTATGGTGAAGAGCCCAGAACTGGACCCAGTACTCAAGGTGTGGCCTCACCAATGCCGAGTACAGGGGCACAATCACCTCCCCAGACCTACTGGCCACGCTATTTCTGATACAAGCCAGGATGCCTTTGGCTTTCCTGGCCACCTGAGCACACTGCTGACTCATATTCATGCATAAAGCATTGGTCTTCCTTTACTGAACTAAGAAAACATGAGCAGGTTACTCAGAGATCAGATTCAAGTAACATAACTGGTGAAAAACATGTGGTTGTGTAATTTGTCAGAAACAGCACGCAAATGTACATGGTAAGTACTTTACAGGAGTCGGCGCGATACTCAGAAAGCAAACAGTTCATAATAGGAGGCCTGGCAACCTGGATCTGATAGCATCAATCTCACCCATAGCATTATAGCATGTGAAAAAAAGCAGTCTTCTGAGAGTGGTGTAACGTTGTACAGACATATCACAAACCCTCCCAGCACATGTAGTGCTAACTCAGTGTGAACTCTCTTCCCCAACTCAAAACTTTATTGTTTCTTCCACATCAGACCTGAGATCCCCATTTTCCTTCCTGCTGAAGGTTTCCTCTAAGCCCAGTTTATGGCTGGTCTGACAGAAGTTTTCCTTTTCCCTCTCCACTCATTTCCTACCTCTGTGCAAATAACCCAGTTGTTTTGATGGCGCCATTTCAATTTTATAAGCTCTCAGCAGACTCTTCTGCTGTCTCACACCTTTAGCTCACATATTCAGGGGCTTTGCTTTCTATTTATCCTGAACACTGGGTTGGGCTCTTGGAGGTGCCATGCTTTGTATCAGAAACAGTGTGGCCAGTAGGTCTGGGGAGGCGATTGTGCCCCTGTACTCGGCACTGGTGAGGCTGCACTTCGAGTGCTGGGTCCAGTTCTGGGCTCCTCACCATAAGAAGGACATCGAGGTCCTGGAGTGAGTCCAGAGAAAGGCAACCAGGCTGGGGAAGGGGCTGGAGGGCAAATCCTATGGAGATCAGCTGAGGGAGCTGGGGGTGTTCAGGCTGGAGAAGAGGAGTCACCATCCCTGGATGTGTTTAACAGATGGGTAGATGAGGTGCTCAGGAATCTGGTTTAGCACAGGACAGGAATGGTTGGACTTGATGATCTTAAAGGTCTTTTCCAACCTTATGATTCTGTGGTTCTGTGATTCTGTGACTTTAGTCCTTTAAATCATGGCACTAAAGATCAGACAGGAGATGCTGCAGAGATGCAAAGATTCACTGTCCCTCCATTTAAGTGGCCAACAATAAGATTTCACATGTTTGGATGAAAAATCAGGAGAGTCAATTGCTTTTCAAGTCTCCAGGCTTTCCAGCTTACTTGGTGACCTTGCAACAACAATGCATGACATGGAAATAGAGATGTTGTTTGTTTATCAATAAACTGAAGATTCCTCTCTTCTAATAGCTCCTGGTGAGATAAAGCAGCTGGGTTAATGGAATCTAACTGAAGAGAGGAAATTCCCAGTGGGACCTCCTGTGACACTCAGGAAGGACCCTCCTGGATCTGAGCCTCATTTCCCAGGAAAAAGCCTGTCCATTTAGGTGTCTCCCCCTGGACAAAGAGCCAGGGGATCACCTCAGTAGTGCCACAAACAGCATGTGCTTCATGCAGAACCACACAAAGGACGTGTTCTGCTCACATGAAGGAAATAGGCATATCCAATAGCTTCAGTGTGTCCAACGCAGCAGATGGAGATGGCATTTCCTTTGCCTAGGGGATGGCAAAGCCTCAGTAAGGTGCTCCCAGCCTGCCTTCTCCATGTGGCAGCTAGAAATGCTCCCAGAGAGCTTTATAAACCAGCATATTGTATTTACTCTTGCGAAATGTTATACTAGCTCAAAATCTGGATGCATCAAAGGACCCTTGCCCAGATGCTTTCTCAAGCAGAGGCCAGATGAAGCCATGCTCTTGACTGTCTCATTTCCTTCTTTTTATTTTTTTTTTGGGACAGGATGTGACAACATGTTGTTCAGTTCAAGGAATTTGAACCATGGATGTTTCTGGAAAGGATATGCAAACTGGATGATCCAGCCCTTTGCAGTGAAGCTCAGGGCTCTAGACTCCATTAGAAGAGGGTGGCAGCAGGGACAGGGAGGTTATTGTCCCTCTCTACTCTGTCCTCAGGAGGCCCCATCTGGAGTCCTGTGTCCAGATCTGGGGCCCCCAATATAAGAAAGATGTGGAACTGTTGGAGAGGGTTCAGAGGAGGCATGAAGATGATCAGGGGGCTGGAGCACCTGCCCTACAAAGAGAGGCTGAGGGAGCTGGGCTTGTTGAGCCTGGAGAAGAGAAGGCTGTGGGGGGACCTCATTGCAGCCTGCCAGTCCCTGAAGGGAGCTTATAAGCAGGAGGGGATTCAACTTTTTAAAAGAGCAGATAATGTCAGGACAAGGGGGAATGGACTAAAGCTAAAGGAAGGAAGGTTTAGATTAGATATTAGGGGGAAGTTCTTTCCAGAGAGAGTGGTGAGGTGCTGGAACAGGCTGCCCAGAGACGTGGTGGATGCCCCGTCCCTGGGGGTGTTCAAGGCCAGGTTGGATGGGGCCCTGGGCAACCTTGTGTCAGTCCAGGCCTGGAGGTTGGTGTCCCTGCCTGTGGCAGGGGGGTTGGAGCTCTATGATCCTTGGGATCCCTTCCAACCCAGACTATTCTATGATTCAGACAGCTGGGGAGAGGTCTGTGAGCTGCCTGCCCGTTCAGATCCCCACCTTGAGCGATGCAAGGAGCTATAGGGGTAATGGGGTGAGGTCCCATCATCCCCTCACAGCTCCTGGGCAAAATAATTTTTCCTCTGTGTCTAAAATCCCACCAGCCTACTGGTGTTCAGAGCTCTCCCCAAAAATGCACACAGAGTGAACTGCAAAATTACCTTCCCATCTCAGTGCAGATGTATCTTTCCAGAGGAGCTTCCCACCCTACCAGAGACATGATGGATGCTGCGGCTCTGGGCTCACCAAAGGGCTGTATCCCTATTCCCTGTTCATAGCTGGGGCAGCAGAAACCAGAATAAACCACAGATGAAAGCTGCCTGGGAGGATGTTCCTGGAGCTGGGAGCAATGGGGCTGGAGCAGTCCCCTGCTCAGCCCCAAGATGGGGTGCTGCTTGAGGCACCTCTGATATCCAGTGGAAGGCAGCCTCCAAGCTGATTGGTTTGGTTTATTTTTCTTCTTTCTATCTATTTTATGCACTTGCAAGAGCATTTCTGGGTCCTGCCAGGGAAAAAGGTCCCAGGGACAGCCCAAGGAGCTGATGGAGGGGTGACTCATGGGGGTCATTGGGGTGTGGGGGATTCCAGCAGAGCCTAGGAAGTAGGGGTGGCAGGGCATGGGACAGGCAGTGGTGAGAATGAGTTTCAAACCCCAGCTGGTGCAAGGAGTTGGTTGAACAAGTCAGAAGAAGTCTCACCATGGCAGCTGAAGACACCAGGAGCACAAGTCCTTGATGTCACCAAGCACTGCCCGGTGGTGTGCAGTAGGGTCTGGTTGCTTGCACTCAGGTGTCCAGAGATGCACTGGAGATGCACTTGGGGAAACTACTTGTCCTCTGGCTGCAGACTCAGGTGAGTACAGGTGTCCCCAGGATCCTGCAGGAGATTGGTCAGCACCACTGCATGTCTTGCATACATCAGGGCACCTCAAGTAGCCTATTTATGAACCTGAGCCATGGCTGGATCTCTGCTGGCTGCAATCAGAGCTCAGACACCCAGAACACATGGAGACACCTGCATGTAGGTATCTGACTGTACCTGAATCCCACCCCACCTTTCTATGCAGCCTCCAAAGAGGCTTGTCCTGGCTAAGTGATGAGACCCAGCAGGCTGTTGAACAGCTCCTGAGCTGAGAAGTCCAGGCTCAAGCTGCTATCTCTGTAAGAGTGAAAGTTTGTATGAGCTTTCTGCACCACAATCCACTTTGTTCATGCACATTTGTAGGAGTAATGGCATCTTCAGACTGGATTTTTGCTGCAAAGATGCTGTAGTTATTAGGGTATTATTAGTAGTGGAAATTTCAGTGGGAAGCAAATTCTGGTTCACATGTAAGGTGACCCTATGATCCAGCACTGGAGCAAATAATTTATATTGTAAACTACTCAGAAACTAAATTATATGGCACACATTGAACTTTTACACCCATTGAATATATTTCACAAAATCAGTTATGAATAAATATACAGAAAAGGTTCAGAGTAGAGCAGAGAATGAAATCATCCAACCAGTGTATCACAGAAATTTATCTTTGCCTGGCCAAAACCTGCTGTATGTCTGATCCCTGAGCCTGGTTGATACCTCAGCTCCTGCTCTCAAGGTGTAAGGTCCAAAAGTAAGCAAACAACCTCATAGTAAAAGTACGTAATCATGGTCTTCATGCATGGTCAGTGATAAGGAGCATAGTGATTAATGTTCCTTCTCCTTGTTTTACCTATCTACAGACTTCAAGAGAGCTGGGATGTTCCTCCTAACCTTGCCTCTGCTTTCTGGCCCCAGAATGAATCACAGAATCACTGAATTGTTGAGGCTGGGAGGGAGCTCTTGATGTCCACTAGCCCAGATCCCTGCTCATGCATGGTCAGCTAGGGCAGGCTGTCCAGGACTGTGTCCAGTTAGGTTTCGAGTATCTCCATAGATGGAGACACCACAACCTCTCTGGGTAACCTAAGCCACTCTAGACACACCCCATTCATGGGGAGGTGAGGGACAAGTCAGCAGCACATCACTAACAAGGAGAGGAAGGAGCTATGATCTGTATGTGGGCATGGGAAAAAAGGCAAAGCCCCTCTAGTCTCAGTGACAAGCTCTGATTTCCTTGCCCACAGGCTGTTATCCAGCCTGCTGCTCTAGAGTGGCCAGGGCAAGGACTCCTCCCTGAGACCTTCTTCCAAGAGGCTCTGCTGACCTCTTTCTCCCTTTTATCAGGGGAGAAGGTTCTCTGAGGGACAGAGCTGGGAAACTGCTAGATGAGGAAGCAGGACTGACACTACATGGGACCATGCTGCGAGCGCTGAAGGCTCGGGAGCTCTTTGCACGTGGGGCAAGAAGCGAGGCTTACTCTCGGGGACAGTCACTGTCAAACAGAGAAACCTGGCTGCCCCTGTAGAACTGGGTCAACACATCCTCCAGCTCCCCCAGCGTGAGGAGCTGGACCTCATTCTTGTCGTTCTCAGCTATGACCGCCCAAGCCTTCCTGTGGTTGGTGTCTACCTCGCAGCAGGCGCTCGACCAGAGGAAGCTGGGTTTATTCACCCTCCCCTTGGCGATATAGTTGTTCCCCGGCACGGCACCCACGACGACGTAGGTGGTGTTACAGCCCTGGGTCCTCCTGATCATCGTTTGCTGCTCGTAGTTGTTCCAGGCGCCGCCGTTGAGTTTGGCATCCTGGGGCACGATGTTAGTGAGGGTGAAGGTAGCTGTCCTGCTGCTGGAGTCGCCGTGATGGCCGCTGGGGTTCAGATGGCCACGGTTCAAACCCGTCAGGTTCTTGTAGTCTTGAAGGATGGCCTGGCTCTCGCTGAGCTGCTCTAAGCTGACGTTGAAATGATTTAAGAGGGTCCACTCTCTTTCCATAGTTTTGGGATAAGTCAGACCCATCAGCTTGGCAGGTAAAGAAAAGGAAAAGGTGTTAGTATTGGGGATGGGTGTAATGGAGCAGGACTGTCTGGAGCAGAAGTCTCTGAGTGTCAGGCACCCATTTTTTTTGTCATCTCAGGGTATGAAAGTGCATGAGTCACACTGAAATCATAAAACTGCCCCTCCCCGAAGAGTGTAAGATATTTTTTTTAAAAAAAACAAAAAAAAGCTCAGAGCTTGACTGCTCTCAGTTTGACTTGTGACCTTTGAAATCCAGCCTGTGAGTGGCGAGAGTGTGGGTGGACGCATGAGACAATGAGCATTTTTCCACTCTCAGGTCTGAAAGGTGACTTTGGCAAGACCTCACCTCTGCCACCTCTGGTTCCTTTTCCTCCCTTTTCCACATCCCACACCTGCCCAGGGCTCTCCTCTGTTCCGCCCACCCCCATTAATCACATCCAACCTTCATCACTTGCATCTAATCACGCTATCACCAGCCCTGGCCTTTGCTCCGTTTCCACAAGATCTCTCTCAGCCTCTCTGAAAGGTTTTTCAGGTCTTTTTTGTTTTAATTCAACCTGTCAACATCCTGGTGCTTTACAAGCTGAGGGAAAACAAGCACAGGGATATCCTCTTTGAAGGCTGTGTGTCTTTGGGAGTTCTGGAAGGCAGGCAGAATAGCAAAAGAATGAGCAGAAGAGCCATGGAGCCCACAGGATGACCAGGAAGAGGGCTCAGACCCTTCTGCTCCTCTCCTGCTTTGCCCCTCACTCAAGAGGAACTATGTGTGGTTGCTGCAGGTGTATCACACTCCTGAAACAACAGTGTTGGCCTCCTCAAATGCCATACACAAGGAGATTGTTGGGAGGTTTGCACAGGAAGGCTATAGTTCATTGCAAGCATGAAGATTTTTGCTCAGTAAGGAAAAATACCTCAATGTAAGTGGGATCTGCTACTGTAGTGCTAATAATGTGTCTTAGAGCTGATCTATGCCAGGGACCACAGGTGTGTTCCTTCTGCAGCACCACTGAAAATAAGTTAGAAATGATCAGCCTCTTAAAGGAGCTCATAATCCCCCCAAAAGACCCAGGGAACCTAAATACCACAAAAAGGACTTCTGAAGGAAGTTAGCAAAATCTCAGATTTCACAGGTGGCCTGGGTCCATGGTCCAGGAGGAAAAGAGGGAAGGTTTTACCCCATCTAAATGTGGAGGCTGCAGTGGTGCAACACCGGATTAGTTGCCTGATGTCCTATGAGTAGCAAGTGCAAATGTTTTTTGTTTGTGGGGTTTTTTTTTAAAGACTATAATACCTTTCTTTTCACATTTATGGAAACATATTTAGTCTTCCTCTGGGACAGGGGCTATGGCTTTCTTCTGTGGCTTATTTTCATCTAAAATCCTTACTGCTACTGTGTCACCAGCAATGACCTGGATTTCCTCTTCTTCTGTTCCATAATTTCCTTCATCTTTTTTTTAACTGAAGGTCTGAAGTTTATCAGAAGGATGTTTGGGTGGCCTCTGTAATTTGCAGAGATCTTTGTGTCTGGTGAATGCTCCTGAACCAAGCCTGAGGCAGCGGTGGTAAGGGGCAACTGCAGGTGAATGGAGATCATGCCCTTCTGACTTGACTGATACTGATCCTACTGACTTTTCACTGCCTGAAATATCACTCAATAAATGTACTGTGCTAATCCAACCCTCTCATTGCTCAGTGCCTGTACCTGGACTCTGTCACTGGGTCATCTCACCCAATTCTGAGGTTTTCTGTGCGACTTACAAAGCCAAAATGACTCTTGACTGGGAGCAAATAAGCTGTGCCAGGGATGCAAAACAGCTCAGGGAGAAGTGGAGATAAGAGACCAGCACAGCTGGTCCCTCAGATTTAGCTGCTGTTGGATGCATTTTCCCCATCATTTGGTCCCCTACCACAACATGGGACAGGGAGGGGGGGGACATTTGACTTTATAATGTAATGTAATATAATTTGACTTAATGTTCCTATAAGGTCAACGTGGAAAACTAAACACTTTTAGGATATGACTCATCTCATCCCCCTGCTGATGTCTCAGACGCATCAGAGGAATCATGTGGTGAAGGTTTTTGGAGTTAGATGAGATGAATCCCATCCAGTGAATCCATTTACATGTCTGGGCTGGGGTGGGGTGGAAGGAGAAAGAAGTGTTTGGTTAAATGCTGCAGTTCATCTTTTAATGACTGGGGGGTAAGAGAAGACACTCACCTGGGGCTCAACCAGCCACGTTTTAGGTCTCTTGCCAGGTCCAGGCTGGTAGATGTAAGCAGAGTATACGGGGATACGTCGGTCCCTGTCATACAGAGTGGCAAAGTAATACTGGTTCTTGTAACGCTGGCAGATCCAGGCTGGGCTCTCTGGCTCTATGGCTTCATTTGGAGGAGTTTCCCGGAAGAAAAACTGAGGGCATGAACTTTCAAAGGATGTCACCACCTCACTGTGTCCCAGCCACAGGCAGCTCGCTAAGACCTGCAGCAGCAGCAGCATCGTGGAGGATTTCAAGTGAAGGGCTCTTGCTCACCTGGAGGGAAAACACAGACACTCAACTTGGAGAATGCTTATCATGGCCTGGAATAATTGTTGTGCTTGTGTGATATGTCTGGCAGAGGTGGGAGGACTCTGAGAGACCAAGGAGTGGACAACTTCTGTCCTCCTGGATATGGAAAAATCAAAAGGGGAAAAAGGGTGAAATCTAAAATAGGTTTTAGGTACCTGGAGGATGCAGCAGTGGGAGAAGCCAGCCCTTTTGAGGAGTGATCCAAACCCACCTCACATCTATTCAGCTCACACAGAAAAGTTTTCTTGGAGACACAGTGTTGGAACGGGGCCACCTTTGCCAGCCTACTTACACTGGCCAAGAGCTCAGTGGGAAGGCAGAATCTTGAATGCCAACACTTTGGGGTTGGTCTTTCTTCTGCTTTGGTTTGCACTGGCACTGAAGAAAAATATCCTGAAGCAACCCAAGGGCTGGAAGCCCCTATTTCATTATATCACCTCGCTCCCTTCTGCTTAGAGGACCTTCCCACAGCAGAGGCCCCACAGATGGGCACATACTTTGCCCAACTGCCTGCAATGCTGAGCTGGGCTTTAGTCTCATGAGGCATTTGGAAGGGAAATAACAGTGATGCTGTGCTTCCTATATGGCTCTACAACTTCACACATTGAGCTCTTCCATACCTCCTCTGGGCTCATAGCAGGGTTAACGTCCCCTAAAGTTAGAATCACAGAATCGTAGAATGGTAGGGGTTGGAAGGGACCTCTGGAGAGATCATCTAGTTGAACCCCCCCTACTAGTTCAGGATTACCTCAAGCAGGCTGCACAGGACAGCATCCAGGTGGGTTTTAAACATCTCCAGAGATGGAGACTCCACAGCCTCACTGGGCAGCCTGTCCTGGGTCTCTGCCACGCCCCCAGTAAAGAAGTTGCTCCTCATGTTTAGGTTGGAACTTCCACTATTCCAGTTTGTGCCCATTGCCACTTGTCCTGCCCCGGGGCACCACTGAAAAAAGACTGACCCATCCTCCTGATCCCACCCCTCAAGCATTTATGAGCATTGATAAGATCCCCCCTCAGTCTTCTCTCCTCCAGGCTAAAAAGTCCCAAGTCCCTCAGCCTCTCTTCATAAGAGAAATGTTCTAGTCTCCTCATTATCTTTGTAGCCCTTTTTTGTACCCTCTCCAGTAGCTCCTTGTCCGTCTTGACCCCAGGAGCCCAGAACTGCACACAGTATTCCAGATCAGAAGTTTAACCCAAAGTGGTCCAGCCTGAGGTCCGGGCTCTCAGACAGCTGATGCTGCTCAGCTTGTGTTTTCAGGTTGTCCAACCCCAGACAATGAACTTACAGACTGAGAAGAGACAAAGCAGATGGCAGCAGCAAGCAGGAGGGATGACGCCTCTATCTCATCAGCACCCTGGCTTGCTGCTGTAGCAATGCAGACATCGAGGGACAGCTCTTCCCACCCTTGCACAGGATTCCTGCTGAGCCACATCTTTAGCTTTGCTGATTGTTTTTCCTGTACAGTAAAAGGTGCTGGTGCAGGAATTTCTATTTCTTGAGCAGAAACAGGTCCTGTTTTGTCATCCTCAGATGTTGGTCTGGTTTCCAGCAGTCAGCAGGAAGTTTCTGTTTGGAGAAAACTTCCCAAACATTCCCTGTGATGCTGGCAGGGATTCAGGGTGCTTTACCTGCTTTCAGGTGCCCCACAGACTTTGGGATAGCAGTGATATTTCCATCTTCATCACTAGGTGTTCAAGTAAGTAGTTTTAAAACAACTACCATTAGAAATAAGGCAGGGGGGACAAACAGCTAAAGGGATTCATGGGGGGGAAAGCTACCACAGCCTCTAAAACACACACCCCACCTGGGGAAGTGTCAGAGCTGAGGACTGGGAGAGGCTTGGGAAGTTACCTTGCACATGTGCCCTCTTCTTATTCTCTTCCCTGACTCTCACATATTAGTTTCCAGTTGGATGCAGGACGCTGAGCTAGAGATACCCTTGCTCTGTCTCAAGGCATCCTGTTTATCTCTTTACTAGCACTGGATCAGGAACGTGGTGACCACTAAGCTGAAAACTGAGAAAACTGAACCATAACAAGCAACTTATTAAATACTTTCCAGAGCATGACAGCATCTTCCCCAGCTCAGGCAGAAAAGATACTGAAAAGCCTTTCTTTTGCACCACCTCCTCCATGAGCTTAAAATATATATATAGAGAGAGCTAGCTTCATTTCAAATGTACAGAAACCAACCTACCATGTGAAAAACCAGCACATAAATACTTCTATCCACATGCCTCTCCCTGCAGCCCCGATGTGGTAGAGGATTTTTAAATGCTTCTACTACTGGCTGTGACCCTGGGGTGGTTTATATATGATCTCCAGGAAGGCAGAGTTGTACCTCGTTCTATTTTGTTTCCTCAAACAGGGTTTGGAGGAAGGTTGCCTAGGGGTGGAGCCAGGGCCTGTGTTTTTCCAGAGGTCTTTTGCAAGGTCATGGGCAGAGTTATGGTAGTCGTTGAGCTCTCCCCCAGACTCCTCCTCCTTATTCAAGAGTTTGATGTGAATTTTCCAGGTGACTTGGCAAGAGAAACTTAACTACAGGAGGTGTTTTGCAGCATTTCTGATAACCTTCCCTACACCTGTGAGCCAAACTCTGTCACTGGGACAGAATAAGACCTTGAATTTATGCTTCCCTGAAGTTGCACATGAGAGAGGGTGTAAACCCAAGTCCCGTTGGTGTGTGCTATAATCACAGAATCATAGAATCACAGAATGGTTGGCAGGAATCCCAAGGATTACCCAGTTCCAATCACCTGCCACAGGCAGGGCCACCAACCTCCAGGCCTGGAGCTACACAAGGTTGCCCAGGGCCCCATCCAACCTGGCCTTGAACACCCCCAGGGATGGGGCACCCACCAGCTCTCCAGGCAGCCCCTTCCAGCACCTCACCACTCTCTCTCATCAGGCAATATTTCATAAGATGAGTAATGTTGCCAGATCAGGTGCAGAAGCTGTTCCTGGCTGTACTAACCACACTCAGATCAGGAACTTTGCACCTAGTATCTTCAGTGCATCTTGTATAAACTTTGCCAGACTCCCGTGCTGCAGGCAGGGGCGTTCAGGCACAACCTGATGCCTGGTGCTGGCTCTGAGCTCACCAAGACCTTGCTGGAGCCTGGGCAACAATTCATACTCAAAAAAAAAATATGTCCAAGACAGTAGAAGAAATTGCAATAATCAAGGTAAGTAATAAAAAAACCCAACCCAAAACAATTAAGAAAATTACAAGACAGTATCTATTTTCCTACAATTAAATATCTCAGGTCACCATCAGGTATCTCCTTGTGCAACTGTTCCCAAGGCTTCCCATACTTATTGTTTCCCTGAAGCACCCTTGGCCAGGTTCAACATGTGGCTGGGGTAGCAGGAACACTGCCACTGTTTCAGAGCATCCCACCAGCTTCTGGTGACTTTTCCAGATGGGTGGCACATTGCCAGCACTTCTGAAGGCCTTCAAATCTAACAGGATCTGGGGGATGAGCTTCTAGGAGTGCCAGTTCATAGCAGGGTAGTTTATTTCCCTTGGGAACAGTCTTCCTTCTTCCAGGTTTTGAGCTGAGCATCACCAAAAGTGCAATTTTTCCTGATTATGTTCTCAAAGGCCAGGGATCAGTTCATGTGGTGACAATTGCCCAGCTTCTTCCAGACCTAAAGAAATCTCTCCTAAATATCTCTCATACTCTCCAGATCTTCACTTTTCTATGCTTGATTTTCTTTCCTAAGACATGCCTTCTTTCCTTCCTTAAAACATTAGAGAGCTGCAAAATACAGTGCATGCATAAACTAATTTTCTCCTCGAAGGGAGGATGCTAATGCCCAGCCACCGCAGCCCACCCTTTGTCTGATGTATTGATTCCAAAGCTGAGGACACACTTTAAATACTGCACTCAGTGGTGGGAAAGGAGCAGGAGCTTACCTTGAAGCAGAGTCTCAGAACAAGCAGCTGAACTGTTGCTTCACTCTTCTCCCCAGAGAAAAAGCTCTCTGATCCCTACTGCAATATATACCCAGCCATAAATCTGCCTCTTTTCATTAAAAAAAAAAAAAGGAGAAACTCAGGGAAAAGAGAGGGGAGATTTTTTTGTCATGCCTGCCCAGAAATGGGGTGACTAGTGCTATTTACCGTTTCCTCAGGATTTCTCCCAAGTTTGCTGACTTGCAGCATCACGTGAGAGAAGCGGATAATTGCATCTGGTGATTTCCCCTTCCATTTCCTCATTCCCCATGGGGCACTGCCACTGCTGTGGCAGCATCTACAGGCATTTCTATTCCTGGCAGACCATCTCTGGTGGCATTAGACCAACCAGCCTGTCTCTAAGTACATGCAGATGTTCATAGCCTGCTCTTCTCCAGCCTCTCAGAATATAATTAATATGGTCAGGCTACATATTTCCCTTTGCCTGGTTGCAAAGGCTTTGTAACAGCACTAATTAATGGCATCCTAGAGATCCTGGGGTCACGCCTCAGTGTCTGCTTGCTGCTCTGCTGAGCCCTTGTTCAAATTGGATAGCAATCTGCCCAGGAAGGAAGCTTGGTGGAGACAGAGTTTCTTCCCTTAGGAGTGGATAAAGGGTTTGGAGAGATGGAAAAAGAGGTCAGGGTTTGGTAGGCTGCACCCTCTTCACCTCAGAGGGCAGAGGGAACAGGAAGGGTTGGCTCCTATGGTGTCTCTAAGGACAGCTGGAAGAAAGATGCTGGTTTTCTACATCCTTAGTGAGATGGGACTATGGATTGTTAACGATTATGACCAAGAATCACCAGAAATGGGTACAACAGAAGTCAGGGGCTCTAAGAAGGGTCCCTTGTCCTGAGCTGCACAGTGGAGCAGAGTCAAAAGGGTCTGCCAATTATTTCATACGCATTTTGATTAAAAGCTTCAGGGGACATGACTATTTTATCTTGAATTTTTAATTTCTGGACCAACCCCTATCCCCCAGGCCATACACTGTGTGTCTTATACCCTGGGTGTCAAAGCCTCAGTGGGAACGAGCGCTTTGCACTGGATTGCACTCCCTGAATTCCATCCTTGCCCTCTGGGTCTGATCTTACTACACTTTGCCAGTGCAAGAGCTTGGCTGTTAAAAGTACATCTCAAGGTATGTGAGCAATAAGATTCTGGGGTTCTAGTCTAAAACAGGGCTTGATGGACACTTCCAAAGAAGAATAACGAGATGCTGAGGTTGATGTCCAAGAAATCCTTGTTGGTGCTCTGCTTTTAGCACAGTAAAGTATCAGGTCATGGTTGGAGCTCTGCAAGTTCACAAGAAGTCATCATGTCCAGAGAAAGGCAGAGGATGAGCAGGCAGCACCAAGCTTCTTCTTTCTTTAAGAAGGACCTAAAAAATCTGCAGTGAGACAGAAAGCAGCCAGAGCAGGTACCAGCTGAGGTAACACAATCAATACCCAGCTGTGATATCAAAAATGCAATGGAAACATTGCTCAGGATTTCAAAAGGCCTGATGGTGAGATCCCACGCAGAGCAATCTGCAGCAAGCCAGCCTTGGATGGCAACAAGTTTTTTTCCATGTAACCAGAACCAATAAAAGATAACCTGAGTTAACTTCTACAGCAAAACTGTTTGAAATCCTTATGTGGGCACTCTTTTGTCTGGAAGGGGAGAAAAATAGGTCCAGTTTAGCTGGGAACAAATGGGTAGTGGGAATGAAACTCTTCTACTTGTCCACAGTATTAATTAAACTGGGAAAACTTTTCTGGGTGTATCCAAAAAAATGTACTATGTCTCAAATATAGGTAATAGCCTCCTATGTGCAGTCTCAGAAATATGGTAACAAGTTGGTTGTTAGAAGCAGAAGAAGCCATGATCCACTTGGCCTACTTCTGAAGTCTGTGAGGTCATGGATTTGCCCTTCAGTGATTTTATTTTTTAGAAAAATTGTGCTCTAATGCTCAATACCTGTCACTATTCTGCCTTTCATGTCAGTGTAGGCAGTGCCTATGTGTTGTCCAGAGCCATGCACTTGCTGGGTGGACTGGTGATGTGAGTGATGTTGAATGAGCTCTCCTGCTCCACGTGGTCTGTCCTGTAAGACAACTTGTAAGGGTAAGAGATGGGGAAATCCTGTTGGATCATCTGGTCCTCTCCCAGTCTGGAGCCCAGAGATTCATAGATGAAGTACTTCTGATAATTCTTCCACGTTGTGGTTGAAAAGAAATAGGACTTGTGGCACTTTTCTCAGGAAAGTGTATTGAAGTCCAGATCTGGACTCATCAACTCACCAGGATGTTTTCCTGGTATCTACCTGAGGTTCTTTTTCTATCAGATGCTAGCGGTGACAGTCCAACCTCCTGCTCAAAGCAGGGCAAAGCTATGAGGGAGCCATCCAAATGCAGGGAAATGCCAGTAGCGCTTGTGACAGGCAGTGCAGGGAAAAGGGGATTCTGAACCAGCTGTGTCAGAGGAGGGCACTCTGCAGAAAAAGAGGTGCCACCAAAACCTTCTCTTGCATCTTCAGTCCCTATGGAAGAAGCAAATGAATAGCCAAAGAGAGGCTAAGACGATTGAGCAGTGCAGGTCTTCAGGAAGGAGTAAATCTCATAAGCAGAAGCCAAATAGACACGAGAAAACAAAATGCAAGGAAGACAAACACAGCTTGGGCATTTGAGTGGAGGAGACATATGCTATTCTGGGCTGTTCTCCTTAGAGGGCAGCAAAGATCCTGGTATTCCACAGCCACAGGCAGGATGCGAAGATGTCTGGATGCTGGACATGACCCCATCACTGAGCTGTGTGTCACCTCCGGTTGTGGTGGGGGGGTGTGTGTGTTGGAGGGGTAGTGTGCTGATGTGATAGAGGGCAGAGAGGGAGCACAGACACCCCGGGGCCAGTGCACTGGTGTGCAACAACCAGGATGCTGAGACATCGATGTCTCACCGTACCGCTATGCCGAGCATGCTCATCCATGCCAGGTGTTTCCAACAAGCATGAGCTTCAAATGAGGGCTGGAAAACCCACCCAGATAAAAGACATGAAGTGCCTGTCAGAGGCAGCAGCTGCTTCTTCTGCCCCTCCCCAGGGTTCCAGAGGTGGTCTCAAAGCAGCTTTGCCACGCAGCCCTCCATTAAGGGACATGGCCCATCTCCCACGTAAACAACCCAACCCTTGTCTGCAGCCATGTAAAAGGCATCACATTTATGGAGTAAATTCAGGAACAGGGTGAGGATGTAGAAGATTTACTAGGCTGCTTAATCCCTCCAAGGAAAGCAGGTATGCATTTTTAGTTTTAAGCAATTTACCTTGAGCTATTCTTCCACACAACACGCTGAAAGCTGACATATGTCAGCCCTTGCATTGTGGAGACAAATATGTCCAAAGCATCCTTTCCCCATGGAGATCATGCAGCGTTTCTGATGTATTCCAGTTCAGCTAAGAAAGCTGGCACATGATTTGGGTAACTTTAGTGATATTACCTCCACCAGACTGAGAGCCACAGTCCCAGTGGGTGCCAAGCTCGCTGACAGCAGGGTCTCTTTCTCGTCACCGATGAAGCATCATCCTTCTACAAAAGCTCAACAGCCGAGAGCTGTCGGGTTGCCTGTGGTTACTTTCACTCTTTCAGTTTTGTTCAGCTTTGGAGACGAAAATTCAGCCTGTTATTTTCACTTTCCAATTCTCCTGCAGCTGCACGGGGCCTGCTGGGAGGGGTTAGGCAGTAAGTGAAACCCCTTTCCACAGAGGCATGTCGGTACTTCTGTGTGGTGGGTGTTGATGGATTGAAGAGATGGCAGCAAGGAAAAAGCAGGGTCTTCGCCTGGGAGTAGAGGTAAAATGCAGACAGCTAAAAGCAGTGATGTAATACTGATGTAGCAGGGAAAAACTCTTGTGTTTGTATCTCACTGCACATGGAAATCTTGAAATAAGCTTAGGGAAAACACTGACAAAGGAAGAAATAACAAGATGCCCGTTCCCAGGATCTCTGTGCTTGGGATTCATTCATCCTGTTTCAGGCACCTGAATAAAAGATTTCCAAATCCATCCTTTACAGCCAGTGCAGAGAAAAAGGTGTTTCCAGAGGTGAGTTCATGTTGGCCCAAATTAGGCAAATGTAAAATGTGAAACTGTGGAAAACAGTTCAAATCAAAGTGTTTGTTCTGTGCCAAGTACAAAGGCAGTCTAAGCTGACAGATCAGTCACAGCTGCCTGACTTTTAGATACTTAAAGCCTTACCCAGTAAATCCATCCCCTTCTCTTGGTGCCTCTGGTTTTGGGGGATATCGGATAAAGCACTGCAGGCCAAGCCACACCATCACTGGGCTCATGTCTTCAGGCTTTGAAGCAGCTCTTTCCCATGTACCCAGGAATAAGCTTGGTTCTTGCACTGTGGCATGAAAAATCAGCAGAGAACTTCTGCGTCTGTACACCTTCTGTGGACTAGAAGTCGTTGAAGCAGTAGAAGCAGTCTAGGCTCTGTCAGACGGATGGGTTTCCCCATGAAAAAAAAGGTGCTTGCTCAAAGTTCATGAAACAGCCCCATGACTCAGGCTGGGGAAGGCTGGCTTCCTTCTGAATTCATAGTGCTGCACTAAAAAACATGAGTGTTGAATCGATGGGGAAATCCTGCTGGTGAGGCCAGTGCTGGGCATTCAGGGATGGAAGTCTCCACAGAGGAGAAGGAGGGACCATGCACATTCGGGTCAGTAAACATGGTCCCCTCCTGACTACCTGATCTTCCCTGGGTCATGAGGGATTAGCAGCAAAGGGGAGGCCTATACAGATCTGGGATCTACCCTTTTGGATTTTCTGGGGCTTGTGAGACCCCTTTCTCCCACCTCTCAAGTTTGCTTCTCCCTCAAAGAGCTCCCTCGTTCAACACAGCAGCACAGAATCTATGATTCTATGACTCTATGACAGCAGCTTGGCTGCTGTACCTGAAGTAGTCAGCCCCAGTCTGCAGCATAGCCTCTCAAGACAATTTGGTGAGCAAATGTACTTTCCCTGCAAGCTTGGAGCACTTCCCACTCCCCTTCCTCCAGGCTTTGCCCACTTTTATGGGTGGAGGGTCTCTTACGTTCAGCAAGGTGCAAACTTTATCTGGAGAAAAGCATCAGCACCAAGCTGCTGCACTGCTCCAGTTGACTCCTGGTCTCATTGACAGTGGGGGAAATTAAACGTAGTAGGTCAGGCTGGAAAGTATCTCACGTGCTGCAGCTGTTCCTCAGGGAAAGGGAAGTCCCAAGACATTAAAGCAACCCTGGTGCCTGAATTTGTGGGATTTCCTTCTTCCATGGTGCAGTGACAAAAGCACACTTCTTCACAGGCCAGAGCAACACTCACAACTGGGCTTTGATTTCATGAATAGGCTGTTGAAAACTAATCCAAGCTGTGGTTCCGTAACAGATACATTTTTAGGAGGATGAAATATCTTTACTTATTAATACAACCTGTTTATTAAGCCTCCTTTTTGTCTCTCTTCTGGAAGATGTTTGTATATTAGGGCCAGGATTTTACCATGCATGTGGACCCCCCAAATCCTGTTGAGACCTATCTGCTTTGAAGGCCTCTGAGACATACTACTGAGGTGGACTGAGGAGGCAGGGAGCACACATCTTTAGAAAACAGGTCGAGGGATTCAGGCTTGTTGAATCTGGCAAAGGGGAGGCTGAATGGCAGCTACTGGGAAGGGCAGAGATAACAAAGTCAAGCTCTTTGAGGTAGAGCCAGAGCTGTAAGAAAAGGCAGCAGCGCCAGACTGTGGCTTGGGAGGTGCAGATTGGACAGCAGGATAACAATGTCTCTAGGCAGGTAGCACAGCGCTGTGACAGGGCTGTTGGGAAATGACAAATGATGAATTGCCAAGGTGACTCAAAGCTTAGCTGGATGGGACCACAGCCAAACTGGTCTAGAGCTGATAGTGCTTCCGCTTCAAGCAGGAGGTTGAATTAGAGCTCTCCAGCAAATGTTTCCAACTAACATGCCTATGACCCTATGGTAGATACACCTTCCATCTTCTCCCCTCCTCCCCTCTGTGGGGACACACTCTGACACTGCCTGGAACATTATATTAAGTCACTAGATGGCCAAATTCCCTGTGCATTAAGGTCTCTCTACAGCCCAAAGCCACAGAAAACACACCACATACCTCAGAGAGCCAAGAGGAGGGCACGTTTCCAGATCCTTCTTCAGACTCCTCCGGGGGGTGGATGTCAATCAAATGAGATCCCTTCAGCTCATCTTCCCTCATGAGGACAGGCAGATGATGTCCAACAGTCTCTGCAGCAACCCAGCTCCTCTGCCAGCCATGCAAAATCGTCCCACCATGAGAACGGCAGCCGCTCGCGAGCGCCAGGCCTGCACTCTCTGCAATGAACACAGGCTGTGCTACTGCACGTTAATTATGCTGAGGGTAATTAGCAGTTACGCCAGCATGAAGATTTCCAGGTAGGCTGCTGGCTCACTCTATATGGAAATTAGATTGTTGATTGTGAGCAGAAATATGTCAGACCAGACTCCAGAGGAAGAGCCTTGTCACTAATTAGAAAGAGCAGCCCCTTTGCTCAGGGGTTGTGCTTTGGGTTGTCTCTGCTGGACTTGGCATCCCCTGAAGGCTGTGGATGTGGCAGGGCAGGAAGAGACAGCTGTCCATGGTGAAAAAACCTGATCTTCACCTCTGAAGATGTCAGCTCTGGTCACTCAGTGCTCACTGCCTCTAGACAGAAGAGATGTGATAATGCTCATTGTAGGAAAATGGTGGATCCTGTCGAGTTATAGGCATCATCTGTTGAGAGTTGTGATTCAAGGGAAAACCCTTGGAGATGCTGAAGCTGCCAGGAGAGACTTCATTCCAGCCAAGTATAACCTATGCATTTTGTCATTTTATCTATTTGTGACCTTCTTGCCACTACTGAAAAATTCAGATTTGTAAGTAAACAGATCCTTCCTTCCTTCCTAAATCTTGTCAGTGCTCATGCTCCTTGATTCCTGAACATAATTGTGATAAAAGGACTCAGAGGTAACACTTAGCTTTTCAAAAGTTGTTAAACCCAAGGGTATTAAGTCTAAAATGCCACTAGGAGGTTGACTTTAGGAGTTCATTCAACAATCCTACTAAGTTTAAGTTCACTTAAGAGAGCATAAGCAAACAGCCTGCTGTTCCCAATACCAGGATGATTGTTTTCCTTACAGTGGAGCAAAAGCCAGCTACTGAAGTTGGTTATGTATGGTGGGAAGTCATCGTGAGACCCTATTTTGATTGCCCAAGACATAAGTTAATATTTTCCAAGTGCATTTCAAGGATGCATATGTTAAAGGTTGTGACTAAATTTAAAATCAGCTAAATCCACTCTTTACTACCTGCTACTTAAAACAGGACCAGTGGGAATAGAGACCCGGTGCTGCATCACAATGTGTGGGTGAAGAAAGCAGCTAGCACACAAGTCCTGGCCAGGAATATTTCCTAATTCAGCTGTATTCAAAAGGAACTGGCCCTCAAAGCCAGACAAACACAGACAAACAACTGCAATAACCCCCCTCCTGTTTCCCCCCATCAAAATGACTCAGAGTCCCAGATTTGCTTCTGGGGATCTGTTGATGGCTAAGCAGGATTTGTGCTGCTGAAGAGCTAGTTCTCAGCACTCCCTTCAGAATCAATAAATGATGAATACACGGTTCCAGGGCACAGTTCACACCAGACAGATGAACTGAATTATACTGTAGAAGTTCTTATTTCTCCCTGGTGACTGTGGGAGATCCCAGGGTGAGGAGCTCTGATTTACCCCTCTAAGATTACATGAGTCCCACTTTATGTTGCCATCATGATGTCTGTATTTCATATTACTTACTTAGCCAAAGTATAACATAAAAATACAAAAGCTATCCTTTTTTCAAGGCTTTCCCTACGGACAAACCTCAGATGCTGACAGCCCCTCCTCACTCAGTCTCATGACCTTGGTGTGTCAATCCAGCAGGAATTTCAGGCAGAGTTTCGTAACCCTCTTGGAGGACCTGCTGCAGTTGCAGCACCTTTCTCATGTGGCAGGATGCTCTCTTGAGAGCAGAAGAGAAAAATGATCAGCGAAGCAAGAAACAGGAGGGAAGGATGCGCTTCATGCAATTCAGTCTTCATGTTCTTCGTTCCAGTTGTTTGATGTGGTTGGAGAAGCCAACAGAGGGTGAGGACCAGAGATATATTGTTCTTACTTCTTGTCAAGGTTCACTGGGTTTAGAGTAGTGCTCTGCATGTTACTCAAGCCCAAAATAGCTATTAGCACCACAAAAATCATCCTGCGTGAAGATGAGCTCATGCTAAACTAGCTATGGGCTAGATGCAAATTTGAGGTGCTTGAGAAGTGAAGTCAAAAGCTGTTTGTGCAGGTGACTTGCTCTGAGTCAGACCAAGAGCTACCTCATGGATGCAATGGAGCAAGTAAAAAGTCAGCTTATACCTGCAGGCTGACTCTTCCCCTTGTGATGCAGCCTTACCTGTGACAGTCCTCCTTCAGCCCAAACAGATGACCTCAGAGGGCTGAGCACAACATGAGAGGGCCAGTGACACTTCCTTTGTGGCTTGGTTGTCTGCTGGAGATAGTACTTTGTGGAACATGGCTCTTGCCAATAGGATGCCTGAGAAAGTCCTGACTTCCAGCTCCACGGATGCAGAATTTAACGCTTATTTTCCCTGTAAGCATGTGGAGAACCAGTCCACTATAAAAATATACCTGTGTCCATAATAAGCAAGTGGGGAAATTTGACATGGGTATTTCCAGGAATATGTCAACAAGACACAGTGAGTCACAAACTGTGGTAAGCTAAAATCAGCATTTCCTTTGTTTTGTGGGTTTCTGCACCAACATGGTTTTGAAAGTGTTATATACGGCCAGCACCCATCCTTCCAAGTAGGGGAGAGAGGAATGGGAACACGGGAGGGCTGATGGGCTTGCAGGTCTGACTTGAGCAGGGTGAGAAAATGAGCCATAACAATGGGCAAATTCTTCAGTGGTGAACGAAGATTTTCCTCAAACAGAAGCAGACAGGAACCTGCACGCAGCCAGACCTCACCTCAGCTGGCTCTTCGATGCCTTTCCTGAGATGAAGGCACATCCCTGGAACACAAAATTCACAGCAAGGTCTGACTGCCAGGACCTGTCTCTCAGCAAAGGATATTTACTGGGACAGAGAAGGTAGCCAATGGGTTAGAGAAGCAGCAGCAGCCTTGTGTCTAGGCAAGCTGCAACAGCACTCGACCTACAGTCCACCACATGGGTCTAACCAGAGGCTGTTTCGCTCTTGAAAAGCAAAAGCAGAAGTATTTGCTGACACCAGTGAGAAAACCAGCCCAGCAAAACTGTCTGATAGGAGATGCATTTGCAATCCAGACTGGCTGGAAAGTGGCAGTTCCCATCTGTAATAGATCTCTGGAGGTTATTTGAGGTGTTTCTGTATGTTTAATCTTTGTGGTGGGACCACACCTGGTTGCCCTCACTTGATCTCTAGGTTGCCTTGGTAGAAGGCGGCAGTTCAGAGTATAAACTGTTGCAGCTGGGCAAAGCCCAGAGAAATTTGGGAGTGTGGAACCCTAAACCAGAAGCAAGCCAACCTCATGGTGGAGGGACTGGATGCAAAGCAGTGGGCTTGCTCAAGCTGTCCAATGCCAACACTCAAAGACACCATAAAACTCGTGATGGAGTCAACCTTGAGCAGCCTGATGTAGCACTGGTGTTAGATCTGCTGCAAGCAGATGTTTGGACTCTCCAGAGCTCCCTTCCAACCTCAGTCACTCCATGGAGATCTTTTTGTTCTTGCCTGGGCTTCACCAGCTGCAAAGTGTTGCTTCAGCAGGAGCCAAATCTGCATCTCTCACACTCCATGTGTGGATGCTGACCTCATGGAAGTGATGAATGAGGGGACTGACCTGGAATTTGCCACCTCTTATTTTTCTTTCTTTTTTTTTTTTCTCCTTTTAACTCCTGTATCTGCAAAAAATAGAAGTCTCTGCTGAACAAAACCATCTTCCTATGGTTACAGAGGGTGCTACAGCACTCAAAGGAGGTGTGTGTGGGGGAATGAGTCAGCGTGGAGTTAAGTCCAACCTCAAATGTCAAAAGGCAAATCTTTATAAAAACCATGGACATTATGAAAAAGATCTGGAAAACTATTCAAAATAAGACCAAAATAGAGGTCAATGTGGGTAAGACTGGAGCAATAAGTAGATTAAAAACCACCAGGTTTAGAGCTTCGTTTCTATGTCCTGGTTCTTGTTTTTAAGTCAGCCGCAGACCTAAATCACAGAAATCAGCACAAAATGCACTGGCTGATACTCTTCAGGTTTTGGTTTTTTTTTTTGGTGGTAAGAAAAATTTCTGATAAACTCAGAGCTGTTACCATCAGCCCCAACACGGAATCCTGGGAGATGTGCTACAGGAAGCGCGACGCTGAGAATGTGACTCTCTCTCTTTTTGTCCCACTCTCACACTTACTCCTGGATATTCCCCATGGGTGCTTTGTTTGGAAAGCACATTTGAGTTGGTGGTACAAAAATTGACTTGAAGATCAATGCATTTATTTCACAGAATCACAGAATCGTAGGGGTTGGAAGGGACCTCCAGAGCTCATTGGGTCCAACCCCCCTGCCAAAGCAGGGTCCCTAGGACACGTCACACAGGTTGGTGTCCAGACAGGTCTGGAATATCTCCAGAGAAGGAGACTCTACACGCCCCTGGGCAGCCTGTCCCAGGGCTCTGTCACACTCACTGTGAAAAAGTTCTTCTGCATATTGGTGCAGAACTTCCTGTGCTCCAACTTGAGGCCATTGCCACTTTTCCTGTCTCCACAGACACTGAGAAGAGGCTGGCCATTTCCCTGTGTGTCCCACACTTGAGATATTTATAAACATTAATAAGATCCCATCTCAGTCTTCTTTTCTCAAGGCTGAACAGCCCCAGTTCTTTCAGCCTTTCTTCATAGGGGAGATGCTCCAGTCCTTTAATCATCTTTGTGGCCCTTCACTGGACTTTTTCCAGGAGATCCCTGTCTTTTTTATACCAGGGAGCCCAGAACTGGATACAGTTCTCCAGGTGGGAGTATTTAATGGAAACCTTTTAGAACAGAATTCTTCTGTAGGGTTAAAAAAGGCAACACCCCTCTATTTTTGTAACCTAGGGCTCAGCCAGACTATTCCATTATGGAGCTGATCTCTCCTGAATGACACAGGTGCCCTCCAGCCACTAGGGTATTAGTTGTCAGTGCTTACAACGCCAAGTCTTCTGCTCATAGAATCACAGAATCATAGAATGGTCTGGGTTAGAAGGGACCCAAAGATCAGAGTTCCAACCCCCCTGCTACAGGCAGGGTCACCAACCTCCAGGCCTGGACCTACACAAGGTTGCCCAGGGCCCCAGCCAACCTGGCCCTGAACACCTCCAGGGATGGGGCATCCACCACCTCTCTTTCTCTGTGTGTCACGCCGCATGCTGAGCTTTTATTTCTGCTCTTGAAAATCACTCAAACGTTTCAGAAGAGGAAGCAGATGAATGGATTCAAAGATACTATTTACTCTTGAACTACTCCATCGTGCTCTAAATCATTTTCATTTTAGCATCCATTCAGGCAGGTCATCTAGGTAGACTTTAAAAGGCTGAATGTTGCTCTCAGTCACCCACACAAACTGGCCTGCGGGAACAATCCGTCCCCAAAGGTATGTAAATAACATTTATTCATGTCAGGAAAAAAGCTCATGGCTTTATTGGTTTCTCTACCAGTCATGGACTGGCTTCCTAGTAGAAGACGAACTTCAGGGAAAATTCAGAGAATGTCTTCATCCACCTTCTGCTCGGCACAGCACCGAGACATCTCCGCGGGGAAGGGGCTTTCCCTGGGAACCACCTTCTCTCTGCATTGCTGTGCACATGGGAAAGCAGAGCTGGGTTGGTTTTTTTAATTTTTTTTTTTTTTTTTTCTCTTTTATTTTTCTTTTCTAGGAGAAACCAAGCTGCATTGCTGAGTGTCAGCAACCCCGACACAGGAAAGGGGGTTGTGTGCAGTGTGTGCTAGATAGTGTTTGGCTGCCGAGTAGGAAGTGGTGCGGCACTTCCACGTACGCAGCAGTTACTGAGACCGCAGCACCTTCGTTTCAGCTGGGGGCTGACACAAGCACAGCCAGCCAGCCAACTGGGATCCTGACCCCCACCCAAACAGGAAAAAAAACCCCAAAGGGTTTTTAATCTTTGAACCGAGCTTACCCAAGTCAGCAAGAGCTGAATTGCAACTGGGTTTCGCTGTCAAAACAACAACGGTGTTCACTTAACTTGCAAGCACAGGGGAAATTCTTCATGAGAAACGTCAGACCTGGTCCTCCTTTGACTTGTCTCTGTTATATATGAAAAACACCCCGCTGGCTGCAGGAACAGGAGCCAGGATTTCCTGAGCTCTGATGGGGACTTGCCAAAGGACCACTGCAAACTCCTAAACCCTCTTCCTCAGGCTCCCTACTTTCATACAACCAACACAAAACACTTGGGAGCATGTGACTGTCCTAAACAGCTCAGCAGATGGGCATGGAAAGGACATTCAGCTCATCGCCAGCCTCCAGCAAGGTTCAATCCACAGTGCGCCCTTCCTGGCAGCTGTCTACCCCATCTACTCACAAAACTTTACTTGCTGTAGCCTCCGCCACATGCCCAGGCAACACATGCCTACCTGCATTACCTAACTGCATTGGCTGACCTTGCTGATGGATTCTTATTTATTTAATTTTTCCCTATTATAAATCCTGAGGTTGATTTAACGTTCCGTGCATCAGCACTTCAAAGAGGAGGTGGTCAGCCTCCTCATGCCACAAGCTGCAATTCAGGACAGCTCCACGGTTAATTAATTGAAAAGATACATTTTTTTAAATGAGACAGGAAATAACACACAAATTCTGTCTTGATTTTAGGTCCCTAAATCGGTTCTTTCCCTTCATGAATGATTTTATGAATAACCATTACTGTTCTTTAAAAGTGTCTGTTTTGGAAGGGCTTTGAAATTTAGACTTGTGAATGCTTCTAGGTGAACATGAGTGAGCCTGGGTGCTTGGCTAATTTTCAAATTTAAAATAAACAATGATGAGATCTCAAACACAAAGTTCTCTAAAGAGAAAGAAAGAAAGAAGCATCGTTATAGGTACAGTAAATCTTAAGCTCTTCATTGACCTCAACACCAGTAATGTAGAAACTAGGTCAGCTTCAGAAAGATGAGCATCCTTGTATCGAGCATGCAGGGACTAAATCAGAAGGCCAAAACATAATGCAAAACTGGTCTGGGGCAATGGAAAATCCCTTCTTGTGTGTTCTGACCATCCTAAGCGGACCAGGAGGAACTTTGATCGGCTTCTCAGTGCAGAGGGTAGGTTATTGATGGCTGACACCTATAAAGCTGAAAGTACAGAAGGAGGCAGCAGACACTTTCAACTCACCAGGGCCTCAGAGACTCTTCTGGGATATTTAAAAACAACCACTAGAAGTCGTCTTGGGAAATCTGAGCAGGATGAGAAGATGGTCTTGGATTAGGAAAGGGGAGAAGACATGCTTATCTGTCAAAAAAACCCAGGACAGTGAGGACGAGGTGGATCCTGGGAATCACAGAATCACAGATTCACAGAATTTTAGGGGTTGGAAGGGACCTCCAGAGATCATCAAGTCCAACCCCCCTGCCAAAACAGGCTCCCTAGGACAGGGAGCACAGGTCAGCATCCAGACTGGTCTTGAATATCTCCAGAGAAGGAGACTCCAAACCCCCCTGGGCAGCCTGTCCCAGGGCTCCCTCACCCTCACTGGGAAAAAGTTCTTCAGCATATTGGTGTGGAACTCCCTGTGCTCCAACTGGAGGCCATCGCCCCTTGTCCTGATCACACAGACACTGAGAAGAGGCTGGCCATTTCCCCCTGTGTCCCACAAACTGTAGAACTGTGAGGGTGAACTTCATTCTGGAACAATGACAATGGCTTCTGGGGTTTGGTTTGGAAATGCATGTGATGACCTTTGAGGTCAGCCGCATGTCTCTATCTCTAATCTTATGACTGTGCTTGAGTTCGCTGTTGATTTACTGTGTGTGTGAGATCAAATGACTCAGCCTTTTGGAGATGTTCCACCACAAAGTCATAAAGCTGAATCTTGCTCAGTTACCCCGAAAACTAGTTAACTAGTGAAAATGTGCCCTGAAGGTGTGAAAGACTCCACAGCTGCCTGACAAAAAACATCTGATACGCTTCTGACCAGCACCTTTCCAAAATGTTACAAGGGGCACAGTTAATCCCTGCCAGTTCCTTTCAGCTTAATCTCTTCGCAGCTGCCATCATGTCCCTGTAGATTTGATCTTTAGCTGAGGCAAATGAACACAAGCCTTCCCTGAAAGTTCTTCAGCTTGGTTGCATCTCTCCCAGCAGCAATGATGAAGATACTTTTTTTTTGCTGTGCCTGAGCCCTCTGGGAAACGCTCATCAGCGAAGGGTAGTTCTGAGTCAGAGCTCCTTTCTTCTCTCATTTTACCAAATCTTTAAACTGTCTGGATCTGCCAGAGCCACCAGTCCTTGGTGCCACTTTCGTCACCTCTTTTCTTTGAAGTCAAGACTGCAGACCATGGTGGGGGAGGAAGACACTCCCATTTGCGGGCATGAGCCCCAAAGTTCTCCTTTTCAATCACCAATTCAGGCGTCATCAGAATTTGATACAGACACCTGAAAAAAGATGCATCTGTAACTGGAGGTAGCAGAGGTCTCAGCTGGAGAGAGCTTCTGGGAGCTGGAGACAGTTTTCATCGTTAAATCCCAGGAAGCCTCCAGTGCGTTCCTCTTGCTGCAGAGAGTGAGAGGAAAAGAAGCAGGATCCAACGGAAGGGGATTGGCCATTTTTAGGCAGCTGTCAGCAGTCAAACTACCTGATTCAGTAGCTTTAGGCTGAAGTAGCGACACTTCCAGTCACCCCCAAAACAGAGCCACAATCCAAGGGCTGATCACCAAACTCATAGTGGTTTCTAGACCATCACAAAGCAGGAGGTACCTGGGGTGCTCAAGGACTTAAAATGTTGGGATCTGGACACTTGGGTCATGGGCAGCTGAGACCAGCATCCCCCAGTGATGTGCCCAGAGTGGCACTAGAAAGTAGCACAGGAAGATAACCTCCATCTTCGTCTCCAGCCAAGGCTGAGGCTCTGCAGAAGGCCTGGCAGCCACAGGAGCACCATGAGACACAACCCTTCATCTGTCTATAAAATGCTCACTGGTCCCCATCCAGCCTTTTCTCCCCTTTGAATCTTCTTCTTCTGCCTCTCTTCCTCTCGGGGCTTCCCTGGACCTCACAGCATTGTCCTCCTCCTTTCCTTCATCCCTGCCCCAAACCCCTACAACCTTGGCTTCAGTTTCACTGCCTCTAACCTCACCATATGTTTACCCATACATTAGTCACACTTTAACATAAATTCACTTATTCATGTATCACATATCTAAATATAGCAGGGAATACAGAGAGATGCTTCTACATGATACACGTTCATCAGATGCACGATCAGTAGATAGCTGTGACTTAATCAAACAGATCACCTACAGTACATCATTAGCTCCATGACAGTTATTCTCATACTTGGGGTCCTACCTGCTCTCACCTCTTCTTTGCATCAACAGCAGTTCTCTACCTCCTAGACCTCCTGCTTCCTACCAGGCATAGTTCTGTATTGTCAGATGGAAGGGAAATGAAGTCTGTTCTCTCCAAATGAAACCTTTAGTGCAATCTAAGTGATTTTTAGTATCCCCCCCAAACAGGACATTCAACATAAGCCATTTCCCTGAGACAAGGTTGTGAGTGCTGTGGGTCATCCTTGGCCTCCAGCCTTGGCCATTCACTACATATCTCCCAGCTGACTTCCAGGGCTGTGTTTAGAGGTCTGACTCATTCCCAAGTCAGCACCCCAGATGTTATTCCTTTCCCATCCATCTGTCTGTCCTGACAGAAATGATCCCTTCAACATAGACCTTGTGGGAGCAAAGCAGCACTTCACATGACAGGCAGTTTATGAGTAGTTCACAAATCTGAAAAGGCTACCTTGATAGCTCTACCAAATTTATTCACACTCTCCTCCTTGGAGTTTCAGCAGTAACTCTTTCAGAGCTGGAAGGTCCACGGGACCAGCAGACCATACCTGCCCTCTTTAAGGTGGGCCACCATAAGCAGATTTGGACTCCAGGTTTCCTGGAATGAGCCCAGTCCCAAAAAATCAAGAGACTTTTAAGTGTGTGGCATTAACTTCTAACCCCCCTCCTGGGTGCTTGTGTCAATTCAGATTCATTTAAATGAAGGGGAGCCATGAGAAAGGTAAAGGACAAAAGTTTGGGGAGGGCACAAACGGGGAAGAAGGACAGTGGTGTTTTTGGGACTATTGGGGAAGAAGATGGGGGAGTGGTGGCACTTTGGCAACGTTCTGAAGGAAGAAAACAGCAACATAGGTGGTAAGAAAACCACAGGGAAGACCTTCAGGAAGGAGGTTTTGGAGGAGATGGGTGGATGACATGAACAAAAGCAGAGTTCCAAAGACCCAGACAGCGGGAGAGAAAGCTTGCCTCCAGCCCACAGGATGGAACAGCTTAGGAGATACGTGTGGGCCAACACTCCATCCCCCCACACACTTGAAAGGATTAAACAATGGCAGTGGTGAAGGGGTGGGTTAAAATCACAGAGTCACAGAATCGTAGGGGTTGGAAGGGACCTCGAGAGATCATCGGGTCCAACCCCCCTGCCGAAGCAGGGTCCCTAG
>VZTU01027005.1:7204-38058 GCA_013400835.1 Zapornia atra | reverse complement strand
CCACAGACCACTGAAAAGGGGCTGGCCAATTCCCCCTGCATCTCATGCTTAAGATAATTATAAACACCAATTAGGTCCCCCCTTAGTCTTCTTTTCTCTAGACTGAACAGTCCCAGCTTATTCAGTCTCTCCTCACAGGGGAGATGCTCCAGGCCCTTAATCATCCTTGTAGCCCTTCTCTGGACTCTCTCCAGGAGATCCCTGTCTTTTTTACACCAGGGAGCCCAGAACTGGACACAACACTCAGGTGGGGCCTGACCAGGGCAGAGTAGAGGGGAAATAAGGCAATATAAAATAAGGCAAGCTCACAGCTTGGGTGTCCAGGCACAAGACCTTCATATTCTGTGAGTTATCCATTACTCCACTTGGGAAATGGGTAATACAATGTTGTAGGACAGACTGTGCAGCATTTGAGTGTAACCAGACTCGTGCATTCCTGCTAGCATCTGGCCTTCAAACCCAGAAAGGTATCAAGAAGTGGCAGTTCCTGGACAGCAGCGCTTGTTGAACACCTCCAGTCCTAAGCATCCTCACATCATGGTGAAGAAAGCTCCATGGAGCATGGGTGCACATGCATGATGGAGGTGAGGTTCAGAAGATGCTGAGATTTGAAGACCAAAACCTCACGGTGGAGCAGGAGGGAGGGAACCCGCAAAGCTCTGTAGGGGCTGGAGTGTGTGAAAGGGAAACTACTGCATCTGTGTTAGGTGGTTTCGCACTCAGGGGCGGGGGAAAACATATGGTTGCAAATCACTTGCTGGGCAGAGGGTGTAAGTCACCTTCACAAGGGGTGGCACAGAGTTACTCGTGTGATGGGGCTGATCTGTTGCTGCTGGGAGGATTTTCCCAGCTGGCCCAGGCGTGGGGCATCAGGCTGCTGATCCCTCACTCTTGGGTTGCGGGCAGAAGAAAGGCATTTGTTTCTCTTCTGATTCCTGGAAAGCGTAAGGGGAAGGAGGGCTTATTCTCTCCTTTCCAGGAGACAAGTATTCTTCACTCACATGTCATTTTGAGGAAAGGAAGCTCCCCTCCACACAGCTCACATCTTGTTTAGGGTGGAGGAGGACAGAGCATGGCCTTGAAGCCGTTCATTTTCTGCAGATGTGCACAGAAATTGCCCTCATAGCTCCACCATCAGCCCTGGGTGCCTCTTCACAGTGGGAACCCACACAAGCAGGGCCTGTCCAGGGAGGAGAAGGGGTTTGCAGTTCAATCCCCTAATCTCTGTTACCCCAGTCATTCACAAAGTAGGCTACAAAGCTAACCCCCTCCAGTTGTTGCAGTACCAGAATGCAGACAGGGATCACTGGCCAACTGGCATGACACCATGTTGTGACCAGGGGAATATTCAGGGGCTTTTTGCACCGTAAAAGGAGAGAGACATTTCCATGCAGAGCACAAAGACGTGACTTAAGTCCTACATGCGTTGCTACACATGTTCAGGCACTTGCCAAGGCTGTGACAAAGGTCACAGTTGGGCTTGCTTGGCAGGTTTACTTGGGCACAGGGGTAAGAAGGTGACTTTTGGTAAGCAGCATTCATCAAACACACTGTCCCTTGCAGCATCGCCTCAGAAGGTTTCAGACTCTGAACACTTAAACTCTTGATGTTGAACAGCCAACACAGCTCCCAAGGGCAAGTGCTGAGCATGGATGGGAAGCAGAGGAAAGCTTTCCCTGATGTGTTTTCCGAGATGGAGCAAGCTTTACTCACTCGTGGGAAATCTGTTGACTAGGAGCCTGTGGCATCATCACCGCGGACACTTAGGAAGAGAAAGTGAAAAGCAGAAGCTGAGAAGGTCACACCACCATTTCTCACCCCTGAGTGTGAAAAAACCATAAAATTCTCCCTTTTAAGCAGAGGCCCCAGTGCAGTCAGGGATGGGAGCAGCACGCTGCCTGGGTAAGCTGTTGTGATCTGCCCAGCGCTGGCACTGAGCAAGCAGCTCCCAGGCATGGTGCCCGGGCACCTCCTGCTAGGCAGAGCCCTGACTGGTGTGGGGTGAGTGCAGGGAGGGGGCTTTGCCATGCTGCTTCAAATCCCCAGTCCCTTCTGAGAGGAGCCACAGTGTATTTCTGCCCCTTTTGAGGAGAGACCATCACAGGGAGCAAGCAGCAGTGCTCAGTTTCATCAGGGTGGGGGGTGGATGAAGCCCTGAAGGTGCTGTGGGGGAATCTGGAGGGGGGGCAGATTAAAAGCCTTATTTCCTGGAAATGGAAGATGAACTGGCAAGCATGTATTAGCCCTGCAGCACATCCAGCATGCTGAGCATTGTTTTCCATCATTCCCTGGCTTTGTGCTGCAGCAGTGGCATTGATGGGCAAACCTGTGCAACACCTACAGCAACTCACCAGCTAGGTTCAGTGATAACTCCCAGAGATATCTGCCCTCCAAACACCTTTCTGGCCAGAAATATCCTTAGCTTCTTTTAATGAGGACCTAGCAGAGAAAAGGGCTGGTTGGATGCCTACCATTGGATTTTGTCCCAGGCAGGCTGCAGCATTCTCATCACTGCATCCTTCTGGTCCCAGTGGTGATCTCTGGAGGTACCAAGGGATGCCTGGGGGTTCTGGGGACAGGGCAGGGTCTGGATCTGGTTGTCCATGATTGTCCATGAGAATGGGTGTCTGTAGGTTTCTGCCAGGCTGTACGGTGTATGATTAAATCCGAAGGACCTGAACTGCAGTTACCAGCCCAAACGAGCACTGCACATGAAAGAACATCAACTGCAGCTCTTCACCTGAAAAAAGACCCATTGGACTAATGTTCCTTGCTTTTTGCCCCATATAAAAATTATGTCTGAGCAGACTTGGTGTCCAACTGGAGCCATCTAGCAGAGTCCTGGCTGAATTTTCGCGTCTCACCCTTGCAAGATCCTCTGTTCAGCCCCAGGTAACAGCAGACGCAGGTAGGAACAAGATTCAATGGCCTGACGAAGTGCAGAGGACTAAAAAAAGCACTCCTGCAGCCAGCTCTTATGGCTGGCTGTAAAATTACATTTCATTTACATTTCATTGCTGACACTGAAGTGTGTGCTCGCACTTCAGAGCTGCTGCTGCTGCACGTCGGGGTCCCAGCAATGAAACAAAACCAAGCTGAGATGTGGAGGCAGGATGTTTAGTTTTGTTGCTAATGGGAGCCCAGAAACCTCATTTAACCTCCCCCCCGCCCCAAACAGTCAACTAAAGATGAACTATTGTAGCAGATGAGTGGCAAACCCAGGTGAGTCAGCGTAGGAACCGAAGTGAAGCTGTGCCTCTTATGTTCATGAATTTAGGCTTATGGCTGAAGATGGAGGTAATCTGGTTCAACCCCTCAGTGAGCCACCTTCAGATAGTTCATGGTTCCTAGGGTAATGCCACAGGGCACCAGTTCTGGAGGCAACATAAAAGCAGAGAGAAAGTCCCAGGGCACAGGTTGTGGGTGCAGAGGGCAGGTTAACCTCCAAGTGCTGGGCTCTGTCCCTAGGCTAAATTCAAGCCAAGGGAAATGCTGTGCTTAATCAACAGGGTCTGACACAGGGTCCATAACTGTGGCAGAAATAGGTGGCCAGTGACATGGACAGTGCACAGCAGGGTAGGTAGTCTGCATGGCTTTTAGGAACAACTACAGGTTGGTTTAAGCTTTACTGAGAGCTCCAGCTCCAGGGAGACAGGAAGCCAGCTGGGATGCGGGAGGTATCTGTTGTCATGGCATTATAAGGTATCCATTTCCAGTGTGTGGGTCTCCAAGATCTGGTAGGAACCATAAGCACCAGTTTGTTCTTGCTAGGTCTTGGTTTAAAGCTTGTTTGTTTCTTCTCTAGTGGTTTAAAGCTTGTTTGTTTCTTCTCTAGCTCCTATTCCTCTCCTTCCCTTCCTGCTGGTGAAAGTTTCCAGGCACTTGGGGCAAAAAAAGACATCTGAGTATGTGTTCCTTGTGCTGATCTCTTCCCCTGTAGCTCTTGAAACATCTGCTCCACAGAGTGTGGAGAAATCTGCATGGGGTGAGCATGGGTGGGAGTAAAGCAGGTGAAGATGAGGTGGTCTTGGTTCATGATTCTTCTGGCAGTAGAGTACAAGTGCAGAAGACTCTCCAACAGCTGTAGGGTTGCTGTTGATGGGAACAAATGCTGCCCACACCCACACGGTCTTTCCTGAACTTAGTGAGGCCTGTGGAGCAGGCCTTTGGCCCTCCTGCCACCTGCAGCCAAACCTTCCTGCACCAGAGTTGACCAAGAGGGCTCTTATATTGCAGCCAGGGTGTTCTCTGACACTTGTGTCCTTAAATCTTCATTGGTAGCAACCAGAAGGGCACAAGTCTTTTTAAAAGCAGTCCTACCTGCTCATCCAGGACCCGTGGTTTAATCAGCATGGGTTCCAAGAGAATTCAAGGGTTTGGTTTGGCTGGTGGCTTGGGCCTGGTAGCCAGGACAAAGCAGTCCTTGACACGTGTCCCTCTGTACAGGAATTTTCCAGTACAATACGGTACCACAGAGCAACTGAACCAGTTTTTGAGCTCCTTGTTTTCAAAGAGCAGAGGGCTTCAGATGCCTCTTTCTGAAAATAAAAAAAAAACCAAAAGTAGCAGCTGCACTTGTTTTTGCTGCAGGAAGTTCTCACTAAAGAGGAGAAAAAGAAAGTTCCTTTTAAAAACAAGGCATTCATTAGTACTTCTTGTTCTTCACTTCACAGTCACCACTAGAGCCATCGCGGTATTGCATCCTTTCTTGTGCCTGCAAGCTGCTCTGCTGCTGCTCTGGTGGACAGTAATTCCCTCAGCTTACAGAAACCTGACATGTCCATTTCTCAAAAACAAAATTAAACACTGGGTTTTTTTTTCCCTTGCCGTTGTTTTTTTCTCTCTCCTCTGTCCTCCTGGACAAGTCATTTTGCCTAGATGTACCTCCTTCCTCACCCAAACTACTGCTGCCAGCAGGAGTTTTTAGCTGTTGAGATAAAGATTTAGCAACACCTAAGCTTTTATCTCCTGTTTCCAAACCAGCATTTAATAGTGAACAAACCAACCTATTTCCTCACTGAAACGATGTTTTAAGCACCATGAACCTGCCATCGCATCCCCTTTCACGGTGGCATTCCTTCCCCTCCATGCTTATCTGCTTTCCCAACTCTACTTTGGCCACATGTTTGAAAGTATCACTGAATCACAAGGTTCAGAAAGACCTTTCAGATCATTGAGTCCAACCATTCCTGTCCTGTGCTAAACCATATCCCTAAGTACTCATCTACCCGTCTGTTAAACACATCCAGGGAAGGTGATTCAACCCCTCCCTGGGCAGCCTGTTCCACATCTCAAAAACTCTTTCAGTGAAGAACTTTTCCCTAAAATCTGATTGGACCCTGACCTGGGGCAGCTTGAGGCCATTTCCCCTTGTCCTATCACCTGACACCTGGCTGAAGAGAACATCACCCACCTCTCTACAACCTCCTGTCAGGTAGTTGTAGGTGGTGATAAGGTCTCCCCTCAGCCTCCTCTTCTCCAGGCTGAACATCCCCACCTCCCTCAGCCGCTCATTATAGGATTTGCCCTCCAGCCCCTTCCCCAGCCTGGTTAAAGTATCACCAGAAAGGACCAGTTTGGGTGTCTCTGATGTAAATTCATCACCTTGGGCTAAATGCTGGACTGTCTTCCAGCATTCTCCACCTGTGGCATCCCCACCTTCAGCCCAACAACCAGCCACCAAGTCCCTGCCCCCAGCGCTGCACAACTAATGAGTGTGCAAACACTCTGCAGCTCCAAAGCAAGAGAAAGATCTGGAGGCACGAAACCCCAAACCACAGATTATTTATTTTGCAGGGTGACAGAATTAAGGTTTCTGTCAGGTATTCGACCTGACAGCATGAGAACAGAGCATGGGAATGACCTTGCCAGTGGCTCCCCATGGTGATGCCCTCAGATGCATCCACAGTTGTGCCTGACCCATGGTTCATGCAGCCCTGGGCAGTGGTTGCTCTGCAATGTGCTGGGACCAGAGGACTGTAGATTCAGGACTGGAGGTTGATGGCCCTGCCTGTGGCAGGGGGGTTGGAACTCTGATCCTTGGGGTCCCTTCCCTCCCAGAGCATTCTATGCTTCTATGACCAGACGAGTTGTTCTTCCATTAACTGAGAAACATCATCCCTGATCATCCCATACTAATTGTCACCTTGTGTCTTCTGCTGATGTCCTGCCTTCCCTCAGAAACTCACCCTAGGTGCCACATGTGTCCTTCTGCCCTGTCTCCTGAAATTTCCTGACACTGAGACCCTCTGGCACGGTCCAGCTCACAAAATGCCCTGAAATTTCTCTGCAGGAGATGGGATTGAGAAAAAAAAAAGCCAAATTCGCCTCTACTGTGCCAGGTTGGCAGAGAGTTCCAGTCTTGTGCTGGCCAAAGCAGCAAGCCCTGGCACTTCCTGGCAGCACAACCTGCTATGGGAGAACTGCAATGATTTGAGGCCTGTAGGGACATGGGCAGAGCTCTGGCGGGAAGGTTTGTTATTGAACTCAGGTCCTGGCAGCCACGGGTGAACAGGTTGACTCTGTGTCAAGAACCTTTCAGAAGCAGCAGACAACTGGAGAAATGTGCAGTTATGTGTCTATTCCCAAACATGCAGGGAAATTACCCTCATCTGCAGCTGATGGACACTCAAGGGAGCCTTTCCCAGAGATGTGGATGGACTTAGAAGGTTGGCTGTGGCCAAGGCAGCTCCACAGGAGAAGTCAGGGTGTAGAGTCATAGAATCATAGAATCATAGAATGGGCTGGGTTGGAAGGGACCCCAAGGATCACAGAGCTCCAACTCCGCTGCCACAGGCAGGGCCACCAACCTCCAGGCCTGGATCTACACAAGGTTGCCCAGGGCTCCATCCAACCTGGCCTTGAACACCTCCAGGGACGGGGCATCCACCACCTCTCTGGGCAGGTGGAGACACACCCGGTACACAGGGGAAGGAAGGGAATCCTCCACATCTTCAGGATTGAAGGACATTACTTTTCTGGTTGCTATTCTGCATAGGGAAGAAAATCTCCAGGTCCCAGAGCAGCTGGTTTGGAGACCAGCCTCCTCTGTGTGTGGTGGAATCTCCATGAGTTTCATTTCATGCTCCCTGGGGTGCACTGACCAGTAGCACTGCCAACATTGAGCACAGACACCACAGCCATCCCTCTGAGGGCAGTTTGGGACCCTGGTCCCTCCCTGCCATCCCATGACTCTCCTAGCCCCTACCTGTGTCCTCACACACTCAGTCCTGACTGTTAACTCATCCCTGAAGGGTCATGGCAGAGTGATGCTCATCACACTGTCCCCAGGAGCATCAGGCATCTCCTCTGCAGGTGCCCCAAATCCCCAGCCAATCCTGTTGGCCAACCCAGGATCTTACACTGCAGGCTGTCCCTTAACCCTATGTCACCCCCCACTGCCAATGCCAGCTTGCCACAGGTGACAAGCACTGCAGAGAGGGGACATGGGATTTGCCCTTGAGGAGTAATACCAAACGGTCAACATGGTGCAGCATCACTTCTGCTGCTTCCTTTCCCTGTGGTTTTCATCCACTGAGCTGAGTTCTGCATAGCCCAAGGTGAGGAAAGTGTCCCCTTTCACCAGACAAGATAGCCCTGGGTGGGTGCTTCTGCCCACTGTCCCTGTGCTGCTAGCCTAGAGCAGCTCTGGTGATGCCAGACATGCTGGACCATCTCCATGCACATGATTCTGCTTCCCTCTAGTGACAACATGGCCTCACATCAGCAGAAGCAAAGGCTGCAGCACAGTTCCATCTGCAGAGAGGACCGTTCTTCCCCTTGGTCTGTGGAGATGTGGCACTTGGGCTTGGAGCCCTTGCTGATTGTCCCAGTGGTGTCAGATGGCAGCACCTCCATCCCCATGGAGAGTTTGGCATGGAAGACTCCCAGTCTACAGAAATAATCGTTTCTCTGCCCATGCCTGCTGATGGGCTGTCTCTTCCCCAGCACAGTGCTGGGATGCTCGTGTCCCTTGGGGAGGGTGAATCAGGAAATGCTGATTTTGAGAGGAGCTGGGCCAGGGAACAGTTGGTGGGAGTTATGACCCACTTCCAAAGTCTTTCAACCATTTATGCCCATAGTCCTTTCCCTAGAACAGCATCATGGAACAGCAATGAAGAGATGGGGTTAAGATGAAGCAGGGACAGAGCTGGACTCCAGTCCAGTGGCTGGCATGCTCAGCTGGGAAGCAGCATTCCCAAATGCCTTCTGTTTTGATGAAACACCCAGAACTCATTTCCAAAATCAGTGGCCATTGGTCTTTTGGCTTCTCTACATAGGATCTCTCCTATGGTGGCCAAAAGCAGCCATGTCCTAATAACAGCAGCTCCCCTCTCTGCTTTCTGCGAGATGCAATCTCTGCATTGTCTCTCTAGAGATTTTTTTTTGGCCCCAAAGCTTATCTGCATGAAGCATGTTCCTCAAGAAACCTCTCCACACTTATTCTAGGTTCTCCCCATCACTCTGCATTATGCATTCACAGCTGTAACACCTAGACTGCTCCTCAAGAAGCTTTTTATGCACTTTCTATTAAATTTTAGCCATCATCCAGGGTTGCTCCATGATCCAAACCATATAATGTCTACTGTGATGCTCTGAGCACACCTTATCCCATCCCCCAACAATGGGTTTTTTTGAGCTTAGGTGGCTTTCTCTTCTGGTCCCTGGGATCCACCACCCATCACACTCTAGTGCCCAACACCAGCTCCTCTGCTCAGGGCAACCCAAAATTTGCAGCCCGCTTTTCCTTCCTTGAACCTCCTCGTCCTGCCAGCACCTGGAGAGAGGCACGCAGATCTGGAGGGAGCACCTCAGGATGCTCCATGTCCCTCTAACAGCCCTCCAACAACTTCCTTTGATGGACACATTCATGAACCATTGCTCCTGGTGCCTCTCATGGCTGGGCCCCACCGCGAGCCATGGCTCGCTCACCCGGGGTTTCTCTGCTGGCTCAGACTGGCCTCTCCTGTGTATTGATTCATCAGGAGGCGACTTCCCTTTGCCACATAATTGATTTGTCTCTGCCTCTGCTTCATTTTCTGCTTCATCACCGCCTTGTTTCGGGAAAAGGGGCTTTTCAGGGGGGGTGATTCATTGCTCTGTGGATTTCTCTGCGTATTCACTTCATGGGCTGTCCTCTCCTCTCCCCTCTGCTGTCGCTCCCCCTGATTTACCCATTCCTCAGAACAAATTGATTCACCATCAAGCTTTATTTTTGGCTTCCAGCTGTCGGGCTCCTTGCAGCTGCCTCTTGCTGGCATGTCCCTCTCCTCTCCCCCAGCCTCACATCTTTCCTCCTCCTTGTTTGCCTCTTGCTGCTACTCCTGGTTGTATTCCTTCACCCTCCATCCTTGCTTTCTCCTCCGTGCCATGCTCAGCTACCTCTGTGCCCCCCACCGATGATAAACCAAGCTGGAGGACAGCAGCAGTCTCAGGGAGGTTTTCCACAGCAAGAATCTAGAGGGAACAAGTGGGGCAAGCGGGGCTTTGGGGACAGATGTTGCTGGCCTCAGTACCAGGTTTAAGAGCTGCCACCAGTTTCCTGATCCAGGCTGAGCACACAGGACAGTGGGCTCAAGCCCACCTGCAGCTCTTTACCCATGGGTTAGCTCTCAGTAGCCTCCTTTTCCATTCTTGTTCTTTCCCTTCTTGTCTCTGTGTTCACCTCAAGTTGAGAGGGGATCAGAAAGTCAGCAGTTGTGATTTAACAGACCTGTCACTGTGTGCAGAAGGTCTCCTGGGTGGCAGGGTGTCTTTGGCTGGGTGGGGGAAGGACCCTGCTAGATGCAAAGAAGCTGCTGCCTCCAAGTTAGTGAAAGCAGGGCAAGTCGCAGGGACTTGGGGGAGATTTAGGCAGCTCGATGCCAACGGCGGTGCCTAAAGCCAAAATGTGTATCTGTAAATCCCCAGCTCAGCTGTTGTTCAGTCCCAGAAGCGCCTCAGTTATGCAGATGCCCTCAGTGCCAGGGTGGTGGTGGCCAGGGCAGAAGACCATGTCCTGGGCAGTGTTAGGGATCTCTCCCTGATCCTTCCTGGTGCCAAATCTCCCTGGACGTACAAACTCCTGCAGGGTCTCAGCAGAGGGGTTTGCTCTCTGGGTGCTCTCCAGGCCACACACACATCATCACAGAATCACAGAACGTCAGGGGTTGGAAGGGACCTCAAAAGCTCATCTAGTCCAACCCCTCTGCCAGAGCAGGATCACCCAGACTAAATCACACAGGAACACATCCAGGTGGGGTTTGAATGTCTCCCGAGAAGGAGACTCCACAACCTCTCTAGGCAGCCTGTCCCAGGGCTCTGTCACCCTCACAGGGAAAAAGTTCCTCCTTATATTCACATAGAACTTTCTGTGCTTCAGCTTGCACCCACTGCCCCTTGTCTTATCACTGGTCATCACTGAGAAGAGCCTGTCTCTGTTCTCCTGACTCTTGACCTTTACATATTTATAGACATTAGTAAGGTCACCCCTCAGCCTCCTCTTCTCCAAGCTAAAGAGGCCCAGCTCCCTCAGCCTGTCCTCCTAAGGAAGGTGTTCCACTCCATCATCTTGGTGGCCTTACACACAGAGGAACCAAGCCCAGGACTAAGGTCCCTCAGACATGGCAGTGCGTGGTGGCTGGCAGAGATTGACCCTGCTCACATGGGTAACACACTGAGTGTGGGTTTGTCCCATCCAGAGATGCATTTCCAACTTTTTCTCACTCCTTTGAAATCCATTTTTCAGCCTTTCTGCAGCGTGGTCCCCAAGCCTGGGCACAGCATCCCTGTGCATCTCACCACACACTCTCCCTGCCCTGACTTGGCACTCACTCACACTAACCCTTTGTTCAGCTGCTGCTTGTGTCTCCTCCCATTTGGGTGTTAATATATTGATCCAATCCTACGTGTTTTGGGGATTTTCCACTTCCCCAGGTCTGGGTGCTCCATCCTCAGAGGTAGTCCCATACACCACTATGGTATTACAGCCCTGCAAAGCTCAACTTTACGAGGCTGCAGGCGCCAGACAATCCACCTCACCCATGCCAATGACTTGTTTTGCCCCCCCATTTTGCCCAGGAAACAGGCCGTTGTGATCCCAGCCCCTCCTGGGGCTGCATGAAGTACTTGGGAGCGCAGATCCCATCCCAAGGGGACACTGCTGGCAGCTGACCTGTTTGCACTCACATTGCTGGGTTTAACGTGGCCCACAGGGATGTTTCACAGCCTCTTCATAAGAATATCATTCAAGGCTCAGCCGAGTGCCTTCTGGAAACCGGGAAACCTTACAGAGCATCCTCTCTGTTTCAGAACCCCCTGTGCTTGCTGTGGTCCTGTCCCCACCAGCCTTCCTACAAGGCACAAATTGTTATCACCTGCTTTCCCCAGGCCTGAATGAGCTGAGCCATAACTCTGGACTTTCTCCACTAGGTTGCAGCATTAACTTTTATTTTTCTACTAGAAACCAGGGCCCCCTTTATTTTTTTCTTAATTTTAATCATCAGCTGTACCTTCTCACCCATCTGTGTCCTCCTGGTCCCTGCATGGGGCTCCCGGGGGCTGGTGCTGGCTCGGTGCTGGTGGTGGAGCTGTCAGAGAGACTCCCCTGGGGTCCCTGCAGAAACATTTTGGTTCCTATTTGCATCTGAGCTCGCCCTGTTTGTATTCATTGTGAAATTAAAAGTGAGAGAGTAATAAGCAGTCATTAGCATGAAGCATGGAGGAAAGGGGTCAGACGAAGGACCACCAACGGGCTCCCTGCCCTTCCAGGCAGCTCTTTTCCCCCAGCATCCATGGGGATGAGCCTCCAGTCTCTGCTGCCAGTTCACAGCTTCATACTCATCTTTCATCCCCAATGCTCCACTGGTCTTAAGGTTGTGCCAAACTGGGTCCAAAAAAGGCAGCCACAGAGATAGTGGGGGTTTCGTGCTGTGTGTGGTGTCACCACTGATTGGGACATTGGAAGTTCCTCGTGGTCCGTCGCTGCTTGTGCCAGGGGTTGAACCAGGGCTGGAGGCTTCCTGGACAAAATGTACCCCTGCAAAACTGCACAGGAGTGAACTTGGGGTGTAGGACAGTTTCTAGAAAGAGGAACGGTGTGAGTGGTGTTTCCACCCCGCCAAGCCCAGCTGTAAGGGGATGGTATGACGTTCTGGATGATGTCTCCTGGATGAGGTGTGGCTCTACCAGGGCTCCAAGGCTGAAGGTGCCCTCTCCATGGCTTCCTGATACCCCATGGTAACTGGTCTAGAGAATGGTGGAAGCTGCCATCTGGGCTCCTCCATATGTGCAGAAAGCCACCAGCACGGGAGATGGGTCTGAGTCCCACGGGAGATCACAGAGAATCACAAGGTTGGAAAAGACCTTTAAGATCATCAAGTCCAACCGCTCCTGTCCTGTGCTAAACCATATCCCTGAGCACCTCATCAACCCATCTTTTCAACACATTCAGGGAAGGTGACTCAGTCCCCTCCCTGGGCAGCCTGTTCCACATCCCCACAACTCTTTCAGGGAAGAACTTTTCCCTCACATCTGATCTGACCCTGCCCTGGCACAGCTTGAGGCCATTTCCCCTTGTCATATCTAGATACTCTCAGTGGGGTGACTTGTCCCTCAAAGATGCGCCTACAGATGCTCTGCCTGCTGCCCTGCTTTCAGGAGAGTGGAGGAGGGTTTGAAAGATGGGTTTCTCTGCTTTTATCATCAGCAGGTGGTGAGAAGTCCTGAGAAGACTGACGGGTAAGCTGGCTGCAAGTACCCCAAGGGTGGTTGCAGAGACACAGCCAAATTCAGCCTGCCCCTGTCATGCCAGACTAACAAAAGACAGCTGCAGACTGGGGCTTGGGAGGCTCAGCTTGGCTGCAGGAGAGGCTCTCACTGTGAGGCACCACTGCCCTGGGATGCAGACCTCCTGAGATGGTACACGCTCCATCCCTGGGCGGGGGTCAGACTTGGCTAGACCCCAAGCCACAGCTGACACAGCCTGGTGACGGCGTCAGGAGGCTGGACTGGAGATGTCCCTTTGACCCAGCGTTCCTATGCCAGTTTGATTAAAAATAACTAGTTTTCCTCTTTCTGAGCGTCCTCACGCTGCCGTTGCACTGCCTCTGCAGACCACAGCTCTCCTGTTCATCTCCTTAGGAAATGGTGTTTCCAACAGCAACAGCAACACAGAGCGTGAAGGAAGCAGCAAGGAGCAGCGCTGGAATCCCCTGCGGCAGCCAGAGGAGCCCAGACAGATGTGTGCAAGCTGCCCTTGGGAGCCATCCAGGCCTTGGGGTGTGGTGTCTTGCCATCCCTCTTGACCCCAACTCCTTCTCAGCTCCCTCCTACTCAAACCCACATCCCAAGGTTTCAGCTCACCATTGCTTGTCTCCTCTCCTCCCATCTTACGGTTGTGGTAGATCCTTCACATCTTCACAAGCCCCTGGTTATTGCAGCTGAACAAACCCTCCCCCGTGACAGCCTCCAACATTGCCATCCCATTGCTTTCTTCTGCCAGATCCAAGCGTGAGGCCTTTGAGGCTGTTTTCAGCTGTGGGACACAGGGTGTGCTGACCCAGAGCCTGCCTGGAGAAAAGGGCTCTTCAGGCAGAAATAAAAGGTGGGCAAGCTGGGAGCTCCTGCTTGGAGGAAGCCCAGGGCACAGCGTGTCTTTGCGTGAATGGGTATGGCTGTGCTTGGGGCAGGCACGAGCACACAGTGTGCAGCACTGCCTGTCCACTGAGGCTCCAGGGACTTGGTAACAACTCATGAGGAACACTGCAGCCTCACCCTCACGGTTTTCCTGGCATTTAACCAAGTCCCACAAGTACAAGCTATTCCCAACATAATAAATGCGCGTCGGTACAGCAGGCAGCACTGCTCAGCCCTGCTGCCCTCCCATTTCCCAGCCCTCCTGTGGGTCTGGTCTACTCCTCTACACACAGTTCTTCCATAGCTGCCTTTGCTAAAGCTATGATGGACCCAATTCCTGAGCACCAAGCCCGCTGTGGAGGCAAAAAGCAGGTTTTCCTATTACTTCTTCCAGCTTCTTCCATCAGAAGAGAGGTGGCAGCAGGGACAGGGAGGGGATTGTCCCTCTCTACTCTGCCCTCGTGAGGCCCCATCTGGAGTCCTGTGTCCAGATCTGGGGCCCCAATACAAGAAAGATGTGGAACTGTTGGAGAGGGTTCAGAGGAGCCATGAAGATGATTAGAGGGCTGGAGCACGTGCCCTACAAAGAGAGGCTGAGGGAGCTGGGCTTGTTCAGCCTGGAGAAGAGAAGGCTGCGGGGGGACCTCATTGCAGCCTGCCAGTCCCTGAAGGGAGCTTATAAGCAGGAGGGGATTCAACTTTTTAAAAGAGTAGATAATGGCAGGACAAGGGGGAATGGACTAAAGCTAAAGGAAGGAAGGTTTAGATTAGATGTTAGGAGGAAGTTTTTTACAGAAAGAGTGGTGAGGGACTGGAACAGGCTGCCCAGAGAGGTGATGGATGCCCCATCCCTGGAGGGGTTCAAGGCCAGGTTGGATGGGGCCCTGGGCAACCTTGTGTACATCCAGGCCTGGAGGTTGGTGGCCCTGCCTGTGGCAGGGGGGGTGGAGCTCTGTGCTCCTTGGGGTCCCTTCCAACCCAGACCATTCTATGATTCTATGATTCTTTGCACCATCCTCACTCTGTGATGGGGTCTGTGGAAGACACAGAGGGTCGGACAGGTGAAAAGAACTCTGCATCGCTTCGGTTTACCTCAGCTTAAACCTCTTATCCCTTTGGCAGACCTGTGGCTTTTTTTCCCCTGCAGTGACCTCCCCTGACTCCTTGTTTACCTTGCAGAGAAAGGGAACACTTACTGCACGGAGTGGAGTTCAGCTACAGCTTTTCAGCCAGCGATCAAAACACTTGAAACCCAAGAGCAGCGTTCGAATTTAAAAGTCATAATTAGAGTGCCCAACGGGCAGGAGTTGGAAGAGGGCAATAAACAAAGCAGGGTGGGGGGAGCTGGAGGGAAACCAAGAATGGCACGAGAGGAATCTGCACTTTGAACAGAGAGTCCTAAATATCTTCCTAAATATCTTCCACCAGCCACTTCGCATGGGGCAGCCAAAATTAATAAAGAGTCCTTGACCTTTGCTTCTCCCTGTTCCGGTTCCTTGTTTGTAAAGCAGAAATGACAACAGAGCCTCACCTAAAACAACGATGTCATCACAGCAACTGCCTTGGCCAAAGCACTCCCATGCTGCTGAGGGTGAAGGAGGGAGGAAAAAAGCCAACCCCCTATGGCTGTTCATCAAGTACCAGCATCGCCGTGCACGGAGCCGAGCAGCGTCCTGGGATGGGGCAGAAAATAGTTCCCAATCATGCAGATGAGGCTTGTACTGTAGCACAGGCACCCATGGAGGTTACGTGGGCAGCTGGAAGACAGGCGTCCCCTAAGTTTTAAATGGTCTTTGAACACTGTCACTTCTGATGTTATTTGGAGCGATTTACGCAGGGTGCTGCTCTGCGGTATTAAAAGAACTCTCTCCTAGGAGAGGAAAGCCTGGCACGTAGGCACAAAGCAAGCAGTGAGGCTGTGAAATGCTGCTGTAAGGAGATCTCGGTGATCGACGCTGATGCCATCACTGTATTACAGAATCACCGAATCACAAGGTTGGAAAAGACTTTAATATCATCAAGTCCAACTGTTCCCATCCTATGCTAAACCATATCCCTGAGTACCTCATCTACCTGTCTGTTAAACACATCCAGGGAAGGTGACTCAACCCCCTCCCTGGGCAGCCTGTTCCACATCCCCACAACTCTTTCAGTAAAGAACTTTGCCCTCACATCTGATCTGACCCTGCCCTGGCACAGCTTGAGGCCATTTCCCCTTGTCCTATCACCTGACACCTGGCTGAAGAGACCATCACCCACCTCCCTACACCCGCCTGTCAGGTCATTGTAGGCAGTGAGAAGGTCTCCCCTCAGCCTCCTCTTCTCCAGTCTGAACACCCCCAGCTCCCTCAGCCGCTCATTATAGGATTTGCCCTCCAGCCCCTTCCCCAGCCTGGTTGCCCTTCTCTGAATTCGCTCCAGGACCTCAATGTCCTTCTTATGGTGAGGAGCCCAGAACTGGACACAGCTCTCCAGGTGCAGCCTCACCAATGCCGAGGACAGGGGCACAATCCCCTCCCCTGACCTACTGGCCATACTATTTCTGATACAAGCCAGGATGTCGTTGGCTTTCCTGGCCACCTGGGCACACTCCTGGCTCCTATTCAGTTGGCAATACACAGACCTCAGCGCTGATGCTCTTTATTACCCTGCAGTCTGTGGCCTCACTGCTATACCAGGGTGTCAGAGGAAGGTGAACCCCCCCATGTCCTTTCTGTGGGCCTTGCTCCTTTAAACACACGTGGGTGGGAGGGAGGATTAGTGAATCCTTGGACGGTTTTTCATCTTGCCTCGGCTGGGCTGGGCTTTGGGCTCAGTCTGTTGTCTGGTCCCTTGTCATAGCTGCTGTTGTAATGATTCATCCATCTGGTTTTCTGGGAAAAGAAAATGAGCTGGGGAAGGTTTTTTTCTTGGTTTTCTTTGGCTCTGTTTCTCCCCAAACGATCACAACGTTGCACCCACTGGAGCTGGCAGAGGGGAAGGAGTTTTGCCCATGGTATTTTGCCGGCTGAACCAGACAGCAGAGCATCAAGCAGCCCGTTAAACACAGCCAGACTGTGAGGGTTGTGCCCTTAAGAGCAAAAAAAAAAAAGGGTCTAACATAACTCAGCAGAAGATTCAGGCTGCCTTCAGCTGGTGCACTGGACACAACCTCATGCTAATGCACTCTGGGAACATGTCAGCTCCATCAGCTGGCTCTCCGCCTGCCCCAGCTCTCCAGAAATGATGCAGGATGAACTGCAGTGAGGCAGAGGAAAGAAATCCAGGTGGAAAACACTGACACTGGAGGTCTTCTCATTGGGATTCAACAGCTGCTCTCACGAGTGGCGCCTTTTACCATAAACTGGGTAATAAAACAGAGGGGGTGGGGGGGAAGAAAAAATAATCTGTGGAGTTCATAGTGGGTGATGTTTAGTCTCAGAGGAGAGAGCAACAAGAAGCCATGCTGCTTTTTCCTTGTTGGTTTGTATGTAAGGACCGGTACTCCTCCAGTGCAGGCAACGTGCTGGCCCAGCTTGCAGTGACAGGATAACCCACCTGTTGGGTACGAGAATGAAGCCTTGTGGTGATGAAACCTTTCTTTCCCAATGCTGGTTTAAACAAGCCAGCTCCACAGGGTCTTTTCTACCTCCCTCTCCAAGGAATGCATCCTCCTTGCTCCCAGTTTGGTTAGAGGTTAGACTGGGAAAGCAGCAGCTTCTCTGGGAGTGATCATTCCTCCATTCAGATGCATGCTTGTTAAATAAACTGCCAACAAATGGGTTATGTATCAAAGTTCTAGTTTTCTATGCTGCTATAGCAAAGCTTCTTTTTGGAGCACAGGAAGTTCCGCATCAATATGAGGAAGAACTTCTTCCCAATGAGGGTGACAGAGCCCTGGGACAGGCTGCCCAGGGGGGTGTGGAGTCTCCTTCTCTGGAGATATTCCAGACCCGTCTGGACACCTCCCTGTGCCACCTGTCCTAGGGACCCTGCTTTGGCAGGGGGGTTGTACCCGATGATCTCTGGAGGTCCCTTCCAACCCCTACAATTCTGTGATTCCTCTGATGAACTGCTTTTACACCAGCTTGGTCTCTGCCACAAGCACAGCATGCTCCAGCAAAACCCAGATCCTCCTTGAACCCACCGGCACAGGAACTGACCTCCTTGCTCATCCTTCCTCTCTCATCCCCTTTTTTAGACCCAACACCTTCGCCTCACCAGCCTCTACTCGAACTTGCCCATTCCATGATGTCATCCCAGGTGGGTGGTGAGTTCACTCTCCCCCCCTCCCCCCACAAGCAGCCTCTTCGTGGCGGCTCCTGGGATCCCTGCCAGCTCCTCTCCACCCACAGCCTCTCCTGATGAAGGAAAACCACACAGCTCCTGCTGCTTCCCAAGCCCAAGGCGGCATCACACATCTGGCAGGCTGGCTCGGGAAGAGAAAATGGGAAGGCAAGGAACACCTCGCTGGGGGTACGAACCCCCAGCTATGCCCTTCTCCTAGCACCTTCCAGAGGTGGGCACCTCCACCTTCCCTACCCAGCCCTGCATCCCAAGGGGTACCTAGATTTCTTCCCAGGAGACAGGAATGGCTCTGCAACCCCAAGCTTAGTTCAGACATACAGCTTTGTGGATTCAGTAGCAGATGAAAACCGGCCTGGTTTTGGGTTGGTTGATTTTCTCCCCCGGAATCAGTCTTACTGAAAAAGCCTTTGCAGCGATTTAAGCCCTCCCAGCCCTTGCTAACATAGGAACATCGGACAGTGAAGTCATAGAATCACAGAATCATAGAATGGTCTGANCTGGGCAGCCTGTTCCAGCCCCTCACCACTCTCTCTGGAAAGAACTTCCCCCTAATATCTCATCTAAACCTTCCCTCCTTCAGCTTCACTCCATCCCCTTGTCCTGCCATTATCTGCCCTTTTAAAACGCTGATTCCCCTCCTGTTTCTCTGCTCCCTTCAGGTACTGGCAGGCTGCAATGAGGTCCCCCCGCAGCCTTCTCTTCTCCAGGCTGAACAAGCCCAGCTCCCTCAGCCTCTCTTCCTAGGGGAGCTGGCCTTCCTTCATGGCCTCCTCTGAACCCTCTCCAACAGTTCTACATCTTTCTTATATTGGGGGCTTCAGATCTGGACACAGGACTCTAGCTGGGGCCTCATGAGGGCAGAGTAGAGAAGTCAACTAATCCCATGGCTGCAGAGACCGTGGAACTGAACGGCATGCCGACAAGCAGATTTAATCCAGATTTCAAAAGCCTATGTGTTAAACCAGAGTATTAAATGGGGAAACAGAGCAGAGGACAGGTTCTAAAACCTCGTGGGCTCTTCTGTCTGTTCTGGTTTGCCATCATTTCAAGAATTAATCTTTTAACTTCTCCTCCTGATGCCATTTCTGGGCTGGCAGCCGAATTCTGATGATTTATATACCCTTTGCTTCCGAGCGAGCAGCACACCAAGCACTCTGGTTTTTCACTCTCCTTTCCCCAACGTTTTGTTAACGATCTGTTTCCTCAGATCTGTTTACATTTGGGAAATAAAAAGCAAGCAACAACTCCATCAGGAACAGGGACACGAGAAACCCCACCATTGCCAGAAAACATCTCCAGACAGGAACCAAAGTAGCCATGCTCTGCTACGGCCGCTCGCCCGTGGGAAGGCTGGTTTATAAATTATTCAGCAGGGTCTTAAAATTTTCCAGGCTCAGCTCAACTAAAAAGTTGTGGGTTTGGGTTTTTGGGGTGGTTTTTTTTTTTTTAACACCATGGTTTCATTCTGAAGTTCTCCCATTGGAATTTTGATTTGCAGAGTGAAATCTTGAGAATTTACTCGCAGTGAAGGGTAATTTCTCTTCCCTTCACCAACGCTTCAGTTGTGACTTCAGTTCCCACTCTGGAAATGTTAACGGAGAGTCTATACAAGACAGCAGCAAAATTTAAAAGCCTGGGAATCTTGCCATAATTTCCATGAATTTCATGAGAAATTCAAGTTTCCCCAGATGTGATTCTGAGAAGGTTCTGATCCGCAAGGGTGTCAGCACCTTTCAGCAGGCAATACCATCAGCCCAAGCTATTTCTAGTAATGAAAAATTGTTTGGGAGGCCATCAAGCTGTTCTTCTCCCTGTTTGTTCCACAGTAAGCAAAATCTAACAGAGAAAATCACTCTGTGCTCCTCTGGCCATTGGCCTTCCTGGCCACCTGATCACACTGCTGGCTCATATTCAGCCTGCGGTCAACCAACACCTCCAGGTCCTTCTCTTCCTGACAGCTCTCCAGCCAGTCTCCCCCAAGCCTGTAGCGCTGCATGGGGTTGTTCTGTCCCATGTGCAGCACTCAACACTCGGCCTTGTTAAACTTCATCCCATTGGTCTCAGCCCATCGGTCCAGCCTGCTCAGATCCCTCTGAAGAACCTCCCTACCCTCAGGCAGATCAATACTTCCTCCCAGCTTAGTGCCATCTGCAACCTTACTGAGGGAACATTCAATCCCTTCATCCAGGTCATTGATAAAGGTGTTGAACAAAACTGGACCCAAATATTTATTATAAATAAATCCTACTGGGTTTTATGTTAACGCCCCTGCATGCACTGATGCTACCACAGTACAAAAAGTAACGACATCTGAAGAGACAAGGGACTCAGAAGGAATGCTGTGCATTCCCTGGGGGTGTCCATGCTCTGCTCTGCCATGCATCACTCCGCGAGCTGTACCGTAGTTGACTCCTCCCGACTGCAGCTGGATGCTGCTTCCATAGAATCATTGAATGGTCTGGGTTGGAAGGGACCCCAAGGATCACAGAGTTCCAACACCCCTGACACAGGCAGGGCCACCAACCTCCAGGCCTGGAGCTACACAAGGTTGCCCAGGGCCCCATCCAACCTGGCCTTGAACACCCCCAGGGATGGGGCATCCACCCCCTCTCTGGGTAGCCTGTTCCAGCCCCTCACCACTCTCTCTGGAAAGAACTTCTCCTAATATCTCATCTAACCCTTCCCTCCTTCAGCTTCACTCCACCCCCCTTGTCCTGCCATTATCTGCCCTTTGAACAAGCTGATTCCCCTCCTGTTTCTCTGCTCCCTTCAGGGACTGGAAGGCTGCCATGAGGTTCCCCCGCAGCCTTCTCTCCTCTAGGCTGAGAGCTTCCCAAGCTTTCATCCCAGGCTGTGCCACATCAGGCTTTCCAGGCTGGCATCCAGCCAGAGATCTGTAGAGCTTGGTATGTTACTGGCTTTGGGAAGTAGAGCCCAAGAAAATCTCTCCTCTGCAGCAATCACTGAAAAATCCTCATGACACCAAGGTCCACCTCTTCTTTTTACAGCCAGTGGCCATTAAAAATCTGTTCTGTGACAAAAGGAGAAATGAGTTTTAGGGACACACCCCCTCAGGACTGAAGCCAAATCACCTGCTGCCACAGCAGTGACCTTGAGCACACAGAATCACAGAATTGTAGGGACTGGAAGGGACCCCCAGAGATCATCAGGTCCAACCCCCCTGCCAAAGCAGGCTCCCTAGGACAGGTCACACAGGTTGGTTTCCAGTTTTGGAATACCTCCAGAGATGGAGACTCCACACCCCTCTGGGCAGCCTGTCCCAGGGTTCTGTCACCTTCACCATGAAAAAGTTCTTCTGCATATTGGTGCAGAACTTCCTGTGCTCCAGCTTGAACCCGTCGCCCCTTGTCCTGTCCCTACAGACCATAGAAAAGAGGTTGGCCATTTTCCCCTGTGTCCCACACTTCAGGTATTCAAAAGCATTCATAAGATCCCCTCTTAGCTTTCTTTTCTGAAGGCTGAACAGCCCCAGTTCCTTCGGCCTCAGATGCTCCAGAGACAGACCACGATGCCGAGAAGGCAGCAGAGAGAGAAGCTGCTCCTAACACGACTCAGACACCCAGCAATCCCAGTGGAAGCACAGGCAGCCACACATCTCACCACAGGCTGTTGTAGAAAGCAAGAGAAGGGTGAGAAAAACACAGGGGAAAAAAAACATACTGCCTCTAGGAGCTGCCTGGGAATAGCTCCTGGGCAGAAGTCTGTAACCACAGACTGGTACAAACACACCCAGCATCCACTTGCCTGCTTAGCAGCAGGGGTGGGACCATGCAGCTGGGCCAGTCTCAGTGCCTGGAACCCGAGAGCTCTGAATGCTTTGAGATGGGAGGCACTTGCAGCATCTGACCATCTATCTGGAAGCCACCAGTTTGCTAACGCTGGCAGGAACTGGGGCAGCTGCCTGTGAAGGGCCCAGCTGGCTTGAACAATGTGTGATGTGAAGACCTCATGTGCATGCAGACACTTCACCTGAGGTTGCTTCACTGAACTCTCTCTCGCTGTCCCTCCTTGGATCCAACTTACCAGGGAAGGCATCTAGCAACTCCAACACTATTTTTGTTAGGATTACCCCAACGAGTAAGAATTTGCTCTCCTGGCATATTTAAATTGCTGTCAGCTTTGAACAGTCTCTTTTACAGCATAGCAAAGCTCTGCCAGTGTTAAGCCTCTGCCATTTCATACTTAGCAAAGGTCCCAGCTGGACTCAGCCTGCAGTACAAGCCACAAGCTCGCTCTACAAGCAGGTTGATTTTTGGCTACCAAGTCTCAAGCTAGATAGAAGGCCAATGGTATCCTGGGCTCCATCAGCAGAGGGGTGGCCAGCAGGGACAGGGAGGGGATTGTCCCTCTCTACTCTGCCCTCATGAGGCTCCATCTGGAGTCCTGTGTCCAGAGCTGGGGCCCCCAATACAAGAAAGATGTGGAACTGTTGGAGAGGGTTCAGAGGAGGCTGCAAATATAATCAGAGGGCTGGAGTACCTGCCCTACAAAGAGAGGCTGAGGGAGCTGGGCTTGTTCAGCCTGGAGAAGAGAAGGCTGCGGGGGGATCTCATTGCAGCCTGCCAGTCCATGAAGGGAGCAGAGAAACAGGAGGGGAATCAGCTTTTTAAAAGGGCAGATAATGGCAGGACAAGGGGGATGAATTGAAACTAAAGGAAGGAAGGTTTAGATTAGATATTAGGGGGAAGTTCTTTCCAGAGAGAGTGGTGAGGGGCTGGAACAGGCTGCCCAGAGAGGTGGTGGATGCCCCATCCCTGGGGGTGTTCAAGGCCAGGTTGGATGGGGCCCTGGGCAACCTTGTGTAGATCCAGGCCTGGAGGTTGGTGGCCCTGCCTGTGGCAGGGGGTTGGAACTCTGTGATCCTTGGGGTCCTTTCCAACCCAGACCATTCTATGATCCTATGATCTTGTACAGTATCACAGTTCTGTCTGATTTCCTGTTCCCCGCTTTCACAAGCACTTTATGCCTGTGTGTTTCATCAATTAAAGGAATTAAGCTGCTGAAAATCATAGCTCTGACCCTCTGTTTATTTGCTGTGAACCCTTCACCATCACTGCAAGCTCCTATTAAACGTGAGCAGGGTACCCACCCCCCCAGAGCCCCAGTACGCAAAGGGTTTCACAGAACTCCCACACACAGAAGTCAGAGATATTGAGACCATGGAGCAAGATCAGGTAATTTTCAGACAACTCAATGTGACAATTGAAATTCAGGATCAGGGTAGTAAAATGAACTGGTTTAACGCCCCATTAAGAGAAGAAGGCTACTCTGGGAAACATTCCTCAAGTGCTTCTGCAATATGAATCTCCCAGTATACATCACCCCCTCTCAGCCCACCATCAGGCACCTTTCCTCGGAATCACAGGGTTGGAAAAGACCTTTAAGATCATCAAGTCCAACCATTCCCATCCTAAGCTAAACTATATCCCTGAGTACCTCATCTCCCTGGCTGTTAAACACACCCAGGGATGGTGACTCAACCCCCTCCCTGGGCAGCCCGTTCCACAGCCCCACAACTCTTTCAGTGAAGAACTTTTTCCTAACATCCTCCAGTGCACCAATGAGGATTTCGTGATGCAAATGATAGATGAGCCAACTAGGAGATGGATCTTATGCTACCAAGGAAGGTATGGTTGAAGCAGTGAAGGTTGAAGGCAGCCTTGGCTGCAGCAACCATGAGATGGTGGAGTTCAGGATCTTGTGTGGTAGGAACAGAATACCAAGCAGGATCACAACTGTGGACTTCAGGAGGGCCAACTTTGGCCTTTTCAGGCAATTGCTAGGGGAAATCCTATGGGACAGGGTATTGGAAGGAAAAGGGGCCCAAGATAGCTGTTTTATATTCAAGGACCACTTTTTCCAAGCTCAAGGTGAGAACATCCCCACGTGTAGGAAACCAAGAAAGGGAGCCAGAAGACCTGTGTGGTTAAACAGGGGACTGCTGGGCAAACTCAAGTGGAAGAAGAGAGTGTACAGGTCATGGAAGAAGGGGGTGGGCCACTTGGAAGGAACAGAAGAGAATGTAGGGAGGCAACTAAGAAAGCTAAGGCCTCCTTGGGAATTAAACCTTGCAAGGGAGGTCAGGGACAACTGAAAGGGCTTCTTCAAATACACTGCAGACAAAACTTAACACTAGAGGCAATATAGGTCCTCTGCTGAATGAGGTGGGTGCCCTGGTGACAGAGGGTAGTAAGGCGGTGGGGTTACCAAATGCCTTGTCTCAGTCTGTACTGTTGCAGACTGCCCAGAGGAGCCCCAGAGCCTTGAGGCCCCAGAGGAAGTCAGGATAAAGGAGGAGTTTCCCTTGGTTGATGAGGACTGGGTTAAGCAATCTGGTCATCTACAAATCCATGGGTCCCGATGGGATGCACCCTCAGGTGCTGAGGGAGCTGCCAGAAGTCAATACTAGACCACCATCCATCATCTTTGGTAAGTTGTGGGAAACAGGAATGGTGCCTGAGGACTGGAGGAAAACAAATGTCACTCCAGCCTTCAAAAAAAGGGCTAGGAGGAGAACCTGGGTAACCACAGACCAGTCAGCCTCACCTCCATCCCAGGAAAGGTGATGGAATGACTTACTCTTGTGCAGTCTCTAGGCATACCAAAGAGGAGAGGGTCATTAGGAGCAGTCAGCATGGTTTTACTAGGCCAAGTCATGTTTCATGAATCCAATAAACCTTTTATGAAGACATAACCAGATGGGTAGATGATGGTAGGGCAGTGGATGTGGTTTACCTTGATCTCAGCAAAGCATTTGACACCATCTCCCACAGCATCCTTGTGGCTAAACTGAGGAAGTGGGGTCTGGAGGCTCGGGTAGCTAGGTGGATTGAGAGCTGGTAGGAGGAAGGAAGTCAGAGAGTTGTGGTCAGTGGGACAAAGTCTGGCTGGAGGCCTGTATGGAGTGGAGTCCCTCAGGGGTCGGTTCTGGGACCGGTACCATTCAACATACTCATCAACTACCTGGATGAGGGAACAGGGTGCACCCTCATTATGTTTGCTGATGACACAAAGCTGGGTGGGGTGGCTGACACCCCAGAAGGCCGTGCTGCCATCCAGCAAGATCTGGACAGGCTGGAGAGCTGGGTGGGGAGAAGTTTAATGAGATTTAACAAGGGCAAGTGTAGGGTCTTGTATCTGGGGAAGAACAACCCCAGATACCAGTACAGGTTGGGGACTGACCTGTTGGAGAGGGACCTGGGGGTCCTGGGGGACAGCAGGATAACCATGAGCCAGCAATGTGGCCTTGTGGCCAAGAAGGCCAATGGCATCCTGGGGTGTATTAGAAGGGGTGTGTTAGTGGGTTGAGAGAGGTTCTCCTCCCCCTCTACTCTGCCCTGGTGAGACCACATCTGGGCTTTTGTGTCCAATTCTGGGCCCCTCAGTTCAAGAAGGACATAGAGCTCCTTGAAAAAGTCCAGCACAGGGCCACCAAGATGATGAAGGGGGTGAAACACCTTCCTTAGGAGGAGAAGCTGAGGGAGTGGGCCTCTTCAGCTTGGATAAGAGGAGGCTGAGGGGTGACCTTATTATGTCTGTAAATATGTAAAGGGTGAGAGTCAGGAGGATGGAGCCAGGCTCTTCTCAGGGATGGCAGTGACAGGACAAGGGGCAGTGGGTACAAGCTGGAGCAGAGGAGGTTCCATGTGAATATAAGGAGGAACTTTTTCACTGTGAGGGTGATGGAGCACTGGGATAGGCTGCCCAGAGAGGTTGTGGAATCTCCTTCTCTGGAGATAATCAAACCCCACCTAGATGTGTTCCTGTGTGGTTTAGTCGGGGTGATCCTGCTCTGGCAGGGTGGTTGGGCTAGATGATCTTCTGAGGTCCCTTCCAACCCCCAACGTTCTGTGATTCACTTGCTAAAAATACCAAGACCTGCAAGACAGTAGGATCAAAAAAATAGAAACAAAGGAAAGGCACCACAGGTGCCTTCCCCCCATCCATACTGTGTCCTCATACTGCACAGGATTTGTTTTCATAAGGATTTTTCTTCCTTCTTTCCCACTTTCTTTCTGCCCAAGATCCAACCTGGAATGAAATGCAATCCTGCAGGCACAGGGGCACACCAGCAGCAGTATGCTCTCTCCTCTGAAAAGCTTCTCCAGTGCTTGACAGCAGCATTTTCTTCTCACTCTGTGGCTCAGAGAAAATGAATACAGCTGAGGAGCCCCTATATGGCACAGAGAAAATTACCCATGGCTGAAAACCCTCTTACCTTTCAACAGAAATAAAACTTTAATAATCCCCATCAGCTGCTTTTTGTGGCATCACTTTGTATTGCCTGGTAATCGATTCTTACCTTGAGATGAGGTCTTTGTGCTAACAAGTTTCCTTTAGCTGTAAAGCAGCCCAGACATTCAGATCCTACCCTGACAAGCGGAGTACAAGCAGCTGAACTCCAAACAGATCGATCTGCTCGCTCGAGGACTGTCACACAAGAAATCGTTCAAGCAACGGTCTGTACAGGAGCTGCTTCAGCAGAGGATGGACTAAAACCACACTGATTCCTTGTCAGCCACATCCCCAGTGTGCAATACTTCGTTCTGTACAGCTTTTAACCTCAGCAAGGACATCTGTCAAGCCCCCCTCAAATATCTGTGTGGGCAGAGGGCAGCGATCCACATCACACTGCAAAAGAAGGGGAGATGAGGTACTTAGGGATATGGTTTAGCACAGGATGGGAATGGTTGGACTTGATGATCTTAAGGGTCTTTTCCAACCTTGTGATTCTGTGAAAAATACGCTGCCAGGCATTCCATGTTATCAATAGTTTCATAATTTTTATAGAAATTTAAGGGCTAACCCAGCATCTGTTGTACTACAGACAGTGCTACCTGCTTCTGAGAGGTTAATCTAAAGAAGATGAAAGCATGACACGGGGTTTCATAAATGGATGGAAGTAAGAGACTTCTAAGAAGCCACATCTCAGTTTGTGATCATAAAATCACAGAATGGTCTGGGTTGGAAGGGACCCCAAGCATCATAGAGCTCCAACCCCCCTGCCACAGGCAGGGCCACCAACCTCCAGGCCTGGAGCTACACAAGGTTGCCCAGGGCCCCATCCAACCCGGCCCTGAACACCCCCAGGGATGGGGCATCCACCCCCTCTCTGGGTAGCCTGTTCCAGCCCCTCACCACTCTCTCTGGAAAGAACTTCTCCTAATATCTCATCTAAACCTTCCCTCCTTCAGCTTCACTCCATCCCCCTTGGCCTGCCATTATCTGCCCTTTTAAAACGCTGATTCCCCTCCTGTTTCTCTGCTCCCTTCAGGGACTGGCAGGCTGCAATGAGGTCCCCCCACAGCCTTCTCTTCTCCAGGCTGAACAAGCCCAGCTCCCTCAGCCTCTCTTCATAGGGTTGGTGCTCCAGCCCTCTAATCATCTTCGTGGCTCCTCTGAACCCTCTCCAACAGTTCCACATCTTTCTTGTGTTGGGGCCCAGCTCTGCACACAGGACTCATGAGGGACAATCCCCTCCCTGTCTCTGCTGCCACCCCTCTTCAGATGGAGCCCAGGATCCCATCGCCCTTCCCAGCTGCAAGAGCACACTGCTGGCTCATGTTAAGTTTCTCATCCCCCAGAACCCCCAGGTCCTTCTCAGCAGGGCTGCTCTCCAGGAGCTCTTCTCCCAGGCTGTATCTATGGCTGGGATTCTTCCAGCCCGCGTGCCACACCTGACACTTCCCAGTGTGGAACCTCATTAGGTTCACCCATGGCCACCTTTCCAGCCTGTCAAGATCCCTCTGGTGACCATCTGATCCTTTCTTATTTAAACAGAAATTAAAGTAAGAGGAGCATATACCAGTGTAAAGGTGGCGGGGAGGAGGGTTGGTGTGTTTAGGTGGGTTTATTATTCCCCCTGTTGCCTGTAGATTGGTGTGTTATCAGCTCCCCAAAACCTGGGAGCAGCATGACAGGCTGGCTGAAGGATCGTTTTCAGCCCAAAGGATGTCCTGCTGCAACTGGGGACACAACCCACGCTCAGCCTCTCAATCTCTAACCAGTTGTGTTTCCCTGAACAGCTCAATTTTTCAGAGAAAACTTCTTAGATATTGCAACATCCTTGGGAAGATGAATCAGCTTTTTTTTTTTTTGTGGCTTCTGGTGTTACCAGTGTAAAGAGGAGAATGCAGAAAGCTCTCAGGCTGGCAATGAAAGCTTTCACAGGATCTCACTTTCAGCATGTCTGCAGTACAGTAACTGGAGATTGGAATGCTTCCTGCTGCTGAGTTTTTATTTCCTCATACCTGAGCATCAAGCAAACAGGATGGGGTTTTTCTTCCTTGATCACAGAATCACAGAATTGCAGGAGGTGGAAGGGACCTCAGGAGATCATAGGGTCCAATCCCCCTGCCAAAGCAGGTTCCTTAGCACGTATCACACAGGTCGGTGTCCAGAGGGGTCTGGAGTATCTCCACGGAAGGAGACTCCACACCCCCCTGGGCAGCCTGTCCCAGGGCTCCCTCACCCTCACTGTGAAGAAGTTCTTCCACATATCAGTGTGGAACTTCCTGTGCTCCAACTTGAGGCCATCACCCCTTGTCCTGTCCCCACAGACCACTGAGAAGAGGCTGGCCATTTCCCCCTGTGTCCCACCCTTGAGATATTTATAAACATTTATCAGATCCCCTTAAAGTCCACAGTGATGATTCTCATTGGGAAAACAAAACTGTCTCCCTTCATCTTCACTCTCAATACCATACATATTTCCAAACCATTCCAAGCATCATCTTTACACAGACAACCTGAATCAAGACTTCATGTTACACAGTTTACACACTCACCTACTACAGACTGCATTTTCTCCTAGGAAAATTTTCACTTGGATTTAAACATATAGTTGCTTCTGCATTCAGTAATTCCCTTTGCTAAATCAACATACTTGTCTGGTTTCAGTCCTAGGTAATACCATTGATGGATTCTCTTTGGAGCCTCTTGTATGGCATTCTCAAGGAGCAATTCCCCAATCACTATAACCGATTTCAAATGGTGCTAGAAAATATTATTGACTCTGAACACCAAAAGAAATCAGTCATCCTCTAAAGGGGTTACTGACACCTGCAAGGATGGAGCGCTGGACAGTATTTTACATTGGAGAATCCCAAAATACCTGGTAAGTGTTAATTAATTACCTCAGTGAATTTTTTTTTCACCAAGAAATGTTTTAAATCAAGACCTGTGAGAGGACAATGACTTGGAAGGTGAAAACTTTAAAAAATCAACCATTACATACACACATCCTTTTAGTATGGTAAAGCCAATCTTTAAACAACTCAGGTCCTCCAAGTTCCAGTAGATTTTGTCAATGTGACCTGCCATGTGTGGTCCAATTCTCACTGGTCCTGGCCGTTCCCATGAACTACAACCGGTGGATCAGGCTGTCAACTTACAACCTGAACACTGCAGCGTTAAGTCATGTAAAAATAAATGAGCATACTCAGATCTGCCAAACATGCCCCAGTGACAAAGCAAACACCCAGCAGGGATGCAAACAGCATCTCCAACTCCCAGTCCTTAAACTGGAAATTCTCTTTTTTAAATTCTACTGTGTGTGTCGTGTGATACACGTACGAGGTGTTTACAGGGGCAGGAAAGAACTAACAAAACCATTATCTCTGTAAGGCTGAAACAGGCTTTGGGTTGAACAGAGAGCAGAGCAAATGTAAGTTCCTTACTGCTCACCATGCTGTACAAACCAGTTGTTTGTGTTCTTTTTACTGGTTGGTACATTAGTATCTGTGCCTTCGATCCTGCTGGAATTCTGCATTAGGCTTTTTTATGTCTTGTGAGCCTTCCTCTGTTTGCCAAGGTCTGCCTCAGCCCTAGGAACACTATAAATAAATGTGCTGTTGCCCAACAGTTTCACAGCAGGGTTTCTGCCTTTGAAATCACGGTGTTGCTCTCCCAAGGGTCATCTTGGCCGTGGACTCGGCGGTCCCAGCCTACGGAGGGACTTTGTTTAGCGATGGAGCTAACTGTAACAGCAGAAGCTCACAAGGAACATCTTCACTCTCTCTTCTTTTCCACAGAGGCTTCATTTCCACAGAGGATCCATTTCGCTGATGCAGGCTGGCATTCTTCCTCCAAGAACACTGATTTCAAATGGTGCTAGACAATGAATAGTTAAATCTAAACCACCATATGAAACCAGCTTCCTGAGGGAGCTTGTTTCTAGCTGGGATGATGTTCCTGTAACAACAAATTGGAAATGCCACAGAAGAGTACCTATCCACAGGGGCTTTTAATCTTTATATTCCCTATTAAACAGTCGATGTTTTTTTTCCTTGTTCTTACCCTGATTTGGGTTTGAGACACCAAACCTTCGTTTCTGTTCTCTACTGCAGTGCTACCACCAGAAAGAGAATTGCATCACCCTGAGACAAGCCTGGACAACACATACAAGGGTTTAACCAGGAAAGAAGGACCTCTGCCCAGCTTCTGCTACTGTCCCGTAACGAACACGTTTTGTCTGCCACCGGCGGCCTGCAGCCCGACTACCACCAAGCAAATCCGTGAGGAAAAGCACCGCTGCAAACTCCCTCTAGTGACAGCAGAACATCCCTGCGGAAGGTCTCCTCCAAGATGTAAATGTATCTCTTATTTTTAACCGTGGCAGCAGGAGTACGGGGCGTGCGACAGAAGCTACGGATTAATGCCTCCATGTTGAATATTCATCCAGAAGGTCACAAGCACGATCCGGAAACCTGTCTGCTAGCTCTCACTGAGGTGGTGATTCCAACACTGAAGCCTGTGTCCCAACCTAACGTTAAGGATTGCATTAATTACAGACTATGCAGAGCTGGCACTTACCACCTGGTCCCAGCACTCCTTCTAAGAAGTCTGACACAGGGTTTTTTCCTGGAAGTCTGCTACCGAAGTGTGTTCTAGACAATTTATTCCTTTCAAACAGATGTATTTTCTTTTTCTTT
>VZTU01027001.1:0-27065 GCA_013400835.1 Zapornia atra | reverse complement strand
TATATATAATGTTATTCTTTTCATTTACTTTCAATTACTGCAGATACAAAACCTTTTCAGGTCCCTATTAGTTATTTTGGAATTTATATTGCTTTTCCATTATTCAGGTTCCAGGCACTCTTGAGGACTGAAAGGATTCTTAGATGCATCAGATTCAGGAAGAAATTATGAAGAAATAAAATAAATTATATTAAAAAAAGCCTAAAAAGAGGGGGAAAAAGCCAGACCAACCCACTCCATGAGTTCTCTTCATTCTCTTTCCTTCTTAAGCACTTCTTGTGCTGCAGCCCCGTGAGGGCTAAAGGTAGAGAAACCTATGACCTGGATATAGAAGAATGCAAAATGCATTTAAAGGCTGACTCGTTAGCCAATCTTTTTAAAGCAGGTTTTTACTCTAGATCTCAGACATTTAAAAAATTTCATCTTTTAATACCTGTAAATTTATTACAAAATGAATGCAAAGGGGAAATAATGGCTGTTGCTATCTTCTTTTGTTAAGATATCTTGGTATTGTCATTTAACCAGAATTTTACAAAGTGGAAGTCTGCCAGCTTCCTCAGGCAACTATTTCCCAGCTTCTACGCTCACAACTGCAATTTTAATGAAGAGTAAAGCAGAAGAAATAAAATTCTTTCTTCTTTCACGTGATCAATCAACAGGACTGGAAAGCAGCAAATATGAACTCCTACTCCCCTTTAACCTTCCAAGTTACAGAAGCGTTCAGTACCAGTCAAACCAAAAAGCAGGATTACCTCAGCACAAGCTTGAAGGACTAAGAGATCCGAGACTGAAATAATGTGGAAAAAACTACAGTGGTCCTGGTGCACTGCTCATTTGCTTAAAAACGTGGAAAGAATTCCCTGGCTCTTCTCACAACAAAGACATGAAGAAATAATGCTTATCATTATTTTTATATTCTACACGTCTCAGATTAGCAAATGTTTTAACTGGATAGGTAACACAGGTGAGTTATTAGCAAAGTCAAAATTGGAAATATTAGACTAATGCTTTTTTGCCAGAGCAAATACTCCATAAATTGTATTGGCCAGTTCTGATTTAGCAGTCTATAGCTCCTGGCCAAAAGTGGTCTGGAAACCATGTTTCAAAGGGACGAATTTCATTAGCAGAGTAGAAGAGCTGCTTGTGTATTGAGAGAACAATCATTACCTTTCTTACAGGCCCTAGTCCTGCAAATCCTAATCTTGGTGGCCCCAGTTGGTTTCACTGGGACCACTTCTTGTAGTAAGACAGAACCGGCAGGATCAGGCCACTATAAATGCAAAAGCACAACATTAAGTTTCTATAGTATGTTTCGGAAAATCGTGATAAAAACTAACAAGCCATCATACTGAGAGAGTTTTATGTAACAAAGGATACTCATGAAACTCACTAATATATAAAATTGAATTTACAGCTCAATATTACCATTAAATTTTAAGGTGGAAAAAAAAAAAGGATGAAAAAATCCTAGAAGTATTATCCAGTGTAGCAGAGATTTGTACTGAAAACTTGCAAGTTACTCTTTGGAAAAAATAACCAGTGGCAGATGAAGTCTGAAAGTGTTTTTCTTTAAATATAATACCTCAATACATTTAATAATAAAAGTAAGCTCTACAAAAGATCTCTCTTTTACATATTATACAAAACGCAGAGGTTAGTGCAACCCACTGGGTCACACTTTTTTTTCAGTCACGTATCAGGAAGACTTGAAATTAGAAAATTATGCAATTTCCACAGCTCATCTTCCTATTGGTAACAGAATCATGTTGTGTCCCATCTTGTATTCGCATTTGTTTTCCAGTAGGAACCTCAGTTTATTTTCTGTCTGTTTCCTCTCATGATGAACATTATCCAAAGCTTTGTGAAATATAATGAATTCAAAAACTATCAAAGCATACCAGCATTCAATTGGCAGGTGGTACTCCTCTGACAACATATGCTTTATTTAATCATATCTGGAGAGCTTATTAAATAGAGAGTTTATGGATGTTCTCCCTCCCTGCTTTCTGATGCCATGGATGTGACAATTCTGGTTACAATATTCCTGAGTGCCAAACTGAATCATCAAGGTCAGTTTTGATCAACAACGTCCTGGCAGATGACAGCAAGTTGTGACTATGGTTGTAGCATATGACATACACTTCAGAAACCATTACCTAACAAAACAAACAAGAAAGAGAAAGAGGAAAAGAAAGGGAGAGGGCAAGAGTGAAAAAGAATGAGTCTTCATTATTATGTGTCAGGAGAGTGCACTTCTACCAGACAAGGTTCTGTCTGGTTCTCCTCCTCTTCTACTTCTTCCCCCACTTGCTCATCAAGAGGAATTTCAGTGGATTCCGAATCCTGGGTGCAAAGAGTCTTGGAGTCGCTGCAGCTGGTGTCTTCTTCTACTTGACTTCCACTATCTTTTTCAGTGTCTGATTCACCATCTTCCTCCAGTGTTAGTTCAAACTGGAATTTTTCAGTTTGGCCCTGCCTACCCTCTTCCTGGTCATCAGGTGCAGGAGAGGGACTCTGAGGGATTGTGCTCTGGTACCATTCTCGATTGTCCTCCAGTGTATCTAGGATATCCTGGGCATCCGGATGAACAAGATCTGCCCATGTCTCCCAAAGAGGATGAACAATGTAGTCTATAAAACCCACCTGTTTCAAGTAATACAAAATTAGGATGAGCTCTAATTCAAAAAGAAAAAAAACAACTACGCCTATAAGTCATGCAAAGTTTTAGAAATATAATGCTACCAAGAGACTAAATTCACTACCCTTAAAGGTGGCTGAAAGGAAACCATGTTGTTCCATGTAGTCAGTAGGGCATTTTACACTTCCAAAGTCTGAGTCAGGATACTGGACAAGAACTTGGAAAGGATTGTTTTCAAATGAAGTGCTCATTACAGACAACTCCACTGCATTTAGTAAGCTGGAGAACTGCTTTATATTTAATTCCGGTTTTGAAGGAAACCCTAAAGAGCAGCTGTACAATACTCTCTTTTGACACATACAGTCCATTACAGACCTTGACAGCAATGGAACCCCTTCAGTAAACACACTGCCATGCTCTTTTTTCATCATTTCAGCAAAAATCTCCACTCCCCTCATTACTTAGGAGTTGAATTAATTAACTAGGAGGGGACAAAAAGGGAAATCATACATTTGGAAATTAATCTAAATATGGCTACGGATCACCCTTTTCTGTTGAAGTGTCATACAGTGTTATGAAACTGCCTAAGCATATAAATTACCTGTGATTTTTCTACAGATGCGTTGTGCTTATCACACATGGGACTTATCTCCATTCCCCTCTCTCTTTCCCGATCTCCCTGACGGAAAAATTCCTCCATTATTCTGTCTGTCCATTGGCGGTAGAGATGGAGTGGCTTGGTTGGGTTGCTTAGATCTGCACAGTGCACCATATTCTGAAGAACCTAAAATAGATTGAACACCTGCGGTGTTATTACACTAGAGAAAACCAGCTCCTTTTCCATTTACACTTTCGGTGGCCGTGAAACAGAAACTAGAAAACACTTGTAGCACAAGATTTATTCTAAACAGCAAAATCTTAGGTGCTTGGTTGTTTTTCACACTCGCAGTAATAGTCATGAACTACCTTCCTTTTGTCTGTATAACGGAGAGAAAAATCCTTCAGAGAAAGACCAATCAGGTGCTGATAATCTGAAGGGAAGGGAAGGGAAGGCCAAAGCCTCATTTCATCCCGAAGTACTCTAGCACTCTGCTACTCTCAGAGTCACCCAGTACTCAACAAAGCATGTCACAGGTAGGAAACTATAAGAGGGTATGGAGGGAAGGTAGAGTGTCACGAAGTGAGAATGGACGTCTGGTTTAACCCATGCTGGAGAGGGGCAAGCCAATGCTATTAAGGATGTAAATTAATACAGGTCACCATTTGCAGATGCATTTCCTTACCTGAATCCTGTCTGAATAGTTGTCAAGAAGCAGGACACCAGAACTAGTCACTTTCTTGGTTTCAACCATGGTTTTTAAATCAGCCAATAAATTCATATGCTTAGACATGTCTGTTGCAAGTACCTTGAAAGAAACAATATTATGTAAATTATTCTACTGATTTGAAAAAAAACCAACCCCAAAACCCAATAGTCTTTGAACTCAAACAAAAACCAGAGTTCTAAAGGGAACCTGTAACTCCAGTGTCTGAATGTACTATTAAATTATGAGTCCTGTACATCATGATTGCCCAAAATAGGAAGTTTTTATTTTGAGCATTCTAAGAATATGACAAAATGTTTGTTCAGAATGGTCTGATCAGACTAAATTCATCATCAACTCTGTGATTCCAACTGTGATGGTGAAACGTCAGTATAAAATCAGTTTGAAACAGGATTGTATACCTTCTAAAAAGGTACCGATGGTTATTAAAACTGAAGAGAACCCACTATTCATGTTAGATGAGACATGATAAAACTTCCAACTTTTACTTCATTGATTATAGGTCTAATGACATGCAATTTATCATAAAACACTCATGTGCTTTATTATTCAATCACTAGCACTATAGAAGGGGGACTCTCAAGCAGAACTCACAATGTCAATGACCATTTTCCTCAATGATTGCCTCTGTTTTTTGGTCAAATTCTGAAAAATGTCACAATTTTCTTCCTGCAGCAGCTTGAAGCCCACAGCTAAGTGATGATTCTCCAGTACTGATGAGTCATTGTACATCAAGGCAAGTTCAGAATCTGTAATAACAATCGCAGGGCAGAACGTTACTAAAGCCTGTGCTTCTACCAAATCCCTTAAGAATTTTTAAATTCATTATGTTCATAACAAGATCTACAGATGAACTTTTAGAAACAGTTTTTATAGTTCACCCAGTATCCAAAGCTACAGAATTAATGACTGAACATCTTAACAAACCAATGCACAGTACGCTGAGGAAAATAAAGAAAATGCTTTGTAGTGAACCATGTACATGTGCCTGGAGTGGCAAGTTAGGAAAAAATACAAGGAAGGTATTTTTCAGAATACATTTTCACACCTGCATGAGGTCAACATGGAAAATATTATATGCATAAAAAGACTTAAACACAGTGAGGTGTTCTCTTCTCATGCTTTCCTCCCACCACAACCACTAAAATGACACTGTTAAGTCAAATGGCAGCTATCCAGCACTCATACTGGGAACAGGCAGCTGAGGCTTTGCTGTATGTCAGGCAGAGAGTGTACATCTTGGTTTTCAAACCATGCACTCAGCTAAGGCACTTGGGTGTCTCGCCAGTTAGGCCTACGGGTCGTTAGTCCGTAACAACTGGATATTTTGAGAGGAAGCTGGTAGGATGGCAATAGTTACACCTCTGTTATTTTTCATGGAAAGTCACGTGGTTTGACAATGCAATCAGTGGCCTTGCCTACTGCCTCATACTTGAGGGTGTCAATGCCTGACGCCGCCATGCTGCCTTCTCCAACAGGAGTATTCTTAACTCTGTCATTCCATGCAGCTGTGAGAATTACATACACCTTCCTAGCAATGCCTGTGCCAAAGCACACACACCAGGTCTGCATTTGTTTGCTCCGACCTGCTGATCAGCCAACTCTGACAAATAACAGGAGTTAAGACAATTTTCTGCACAGCTTTAGATTCTACCCAGGGAAACCACACGGTCAGCTTCCATATGGTTTAAGACACAGCTTGCAAATGAATCTGTCATAGAAAGCAAATATTCTTATGCAATCACACGTGTCATGTGTGATACTAACTTCTATTTATTACAGTTGTTCTACCCTAAATCTAACCATACGTTAGTCTATTCTACTCTTTGTCTTCTTTATCTTCTTTTACAGCAGCTTTGTTTAAAAATCCCTCTTGCCCAACGGGGCATCTACAAAAACTCCGATCTGAAGATTTCAATAGTCTCATTATCCATTTCCCCCTTGTCTTCCCCTCCTGTCTTGAATACATCAGTGTTTAGAATCAGGAAGCCCTTCCTATCTTTTCCTTATCCTGATGGCAGCCAAACCATAATAGCAAAAGGACAAAGAAAGCATGTTTGTCAAATGATCTTTCTTTCATCTTTCACAGAACTTTTTCTTTACACAGATTTGGGGGTTTTGTTACAAAGATGACAGATACCAGTTAATTTTCCTTTCTAACAGCCTTCTGATGACCCTCAACTGCAAAAGACTCAATGCTGCCATAACATTTCGGAAGGGCTGGAGTTACAGACAGTGTTCAACTTTGCAACAGAGGTGGAAATGGAATGAAGTTCCCCCTTGGCAACCTTTGTAACACATTAGAAGATGGAAGGACAGAGTTACAGTGATCAAATAAGCACGTCCTTTGATGCTAGTACAATCCTTATTTGTTTGTTCTTTAATAGCATTCAAGAGGAATCGGTGTATATACCTTTAATCAAATAGGGAAATGCAGAAATATCACGAGCAGTTATAAAATATAAGCTGAAATACAGCAAATATGCACATACTTTAAGTCTATAGGGTTCTTAAAAGTGTATTCTTATACCTCTTAGGGAAATGTTAATACAATGTAAGGACCACTGGAAAACAAACTAGATGGAAGCAAATGAACATCTAGAGGTTCAGAAAATCTAGGATTTGAAACACCTGAATTAGATTGTCTTTATCTCTGCACTGGTAGCCAAAAAAGCACCAGAAATCCAAAGTCAATCCCAATCCTTCTCCTAGCAGATGAGTCATGGAATTGAACTGCACTATGGGGCAGCCCTCAGGCCATTAAGGCAAATAAAATTATATGCAGGCTAAATGGGAGTGGAGCTCTTATTTGAACACAGAGCCGCAATGAGTCAGAACAGGAGCTCCCTTCTTCAAACTGCACCACTGATTTGGGGTCACATTGTTTTAACACCAGGACAACAGATTCACCCAAGTGCAGAAATGACAGTATCTATAAATGTGTACCCAGATGGGTCAAGTACACAACCCTATAATTGTTTCCATTTCTGTAGCTTTTTCTTCTTCTGTGCTTGGATTATTAGTATTATTTCAACTTTTATACTTCTGGGTCAGTTACTTTAAATAGAGAAGTTGACAGATGGCAGAAGAAATAAAGTATGATGGAACTTGCATTGACCTACAGTGTGCTACCCACTTCTAATAAGAACATGAGCCACTGAAATCAGAGCACGTTACACTGGGGCAACAAGCCATTCAGTAGATGTGTCACAGTAAGGTTCAACAAACCTAATAGTCTCTTTCTTCTAGTAGAAGAATCAAAAAAGGGGGAGAGGGTTCATACAAAGCTGCAGAGAACAGCCAAGAGAAGTGCAGAACAAGCATACTGGGCTTCAAATTAGGACATGACAAGGGTCTTGTTTCATCAGGGCTTTTCCCTCCACGGACTGTCGGGAAGAGACTCACCAAAACCAAAAAGGTTTGTCATAAGATGCAGGAACTGGCTGAGAAAATTCAGTCCAAGAGGCATGAGTATAAAGAGATCAGAAACCAAGTACAGCAGTCGGGGAGGCACTTGTTTTCTGAATTTGTTAATTTATGGCTGTCCTTCATCACATCATAAGCCTCTAATATAACCCATAAATTACCGTTGACTTTTTTTGATCTGTTTAATTACTCTCACTTCATTCTTCTCCACAACTTTATTTAACATAAGCCTGCTAATTTCCAGGAGACACCACAAGAATACTCTGAAACAGTGCCATGATTATATTTCGTATCTTAGAAATTCTTGCTAGAGGGAGTATTATTTCTGAAGTTACAAGAAAGGCAAAATAATATTCAGTTTAAAATACAATCACCTATCTATTTACTGAGAAAAGATAGAAGCAAACGAGGAATGAACTCCGTATTTTTCAGGCACTATGTGCAGGTCTTGCAGCATATTTTTGAGGAAACCACTGAATATAGAACTTACTTGTGTTGATAAGAAACTGGTTTGAAACCCCAGGATGATCTACATCATGTATTGCGCTGGCAAAAATTGCTGCAAGAATCTCCAAGTCAGTGAACACTGCCTAGAAAATCATGAAACAGAAGTGACAATCACTAATCAATGGAAAAGTGCTTTTAATAAAAAGGACTCTACTTTGAGTCTAAGGGTGAACAAGCAAAACACATTTGAAATATATGAGAGATCACACACATTGGCTACTATAAGCTTTTGTAAGATTGTAAATTATGTAGAATTTCATGAATATTTCAAGTTTGCCAAAGTAAAACAATTGTTACTTTACCCTGACAGCATCGCTAAATTCTGTAACTGAAGTTTTTTCACCTTCACTCTGTAAATAAATCCACTTTTGTAAATGATTAAGTACACATTAGATCATTAAGTACAGGTTTCTAACCTATAGCGCAAATTGAAGTTAAACATTTTGGCCTGACTCCTACTTACTGTCCTACACTGGAAAGACCCACATCTCCTAAATGATGCTAAGGGAAACTGTGACAGACTACAAGGCATTTTGGGTAATGTTTGCTGATTTTTCTTCCATATGAGCTTATTAGAAAAATAGGAAGAGAGGACTGCAGTGAACCTGGCATGTCACTGATCTCAGTCCCCTGTTGTCACAAGCACCCACATTATATGATCTTTATTTCATCAACCAAGGAAAGCTCAGAAGTATGTAGGCCAGCAGTGGCACCAGGCAGACACTGGCATGTCACTGGCTAAAACTCCTGAGAACAAGGCATTAAAACCAGTTTATCTAGAAAATACCCTGAAAATGCTACCGACTGCCAATTCAGCTGCTCTGTGAAGCCAGTGGTGATTTAAGAACATCAGCTGATCTTCCTTCTTGAGATGAAGACAATCTTTGCCAAGAGAACACCCGGGTCTTTGAAGATCAAGATCTGCCAACAGTCTTAAGGTTCACTTAAAACCCTCTTGTTAAGAGGCAGGTAAAGCAGCAGCACTCAGTAACATGGAAAATAGGTCATTGTGAAAAAGAGTCAAAATGCAGCCCTCCTTGAAAACGAGGACTAATCCTTTTGAAATACTAAAATTTCAACTGATCGCTTTATCCGCCGTTTTCCAATAATCTGCTGGGATATATCAATGCTTGCTATGCTAAGACCTGAATTGTGCTTAAGAAAAGGGAAAATAACTCCACCTTTCTTCCACTTCCTTCTACTTCAGAGATTTAAGCACTTGCAACAAGAGCTCTTCAGAAAAGAACACAAGAAATGTTGGTTTTCTTCCACAAACAATTTTGAAATATTTATGAAAAAAATGAGATACCACAGTGAAAACTTAGTACATGTTCCACTCCACCCAAGAAACAAACACAAAGGTAGCGTTTCAGGACCAGAATGAATATGCACAGGAAAAGAAACAAAACCCACATGTCCTTATTGAGGGAATTCCATTTTATCATTATGTTTCTAAAACAATTCCACTAACTGCGATTAGTGTAAATACCACATGGGAAAATGACAGTACAGGATGTAGTATCAATAATGAGATGGCGGTAGCAAATTATGCACTGTGTTAGAATGAAAAAGGTTACAACAGCACAAATTTGCAAGCATAAAACCAGAATTTGAAAGAACAATGTGACTTTCCGGCACAATATTTATATGTAAATAAGCTTTGATCCTCAAAAAATGTCTTTAAGAGAGGACAAGTCATCAATGATGTTAAGATTTTTTAAAAACACTGCAGAAACTAAGATCTTTAATATGTCATTTAGAAGAGTCTTAGTATATATCCCTTTCTCTCATGTCTTCCTCCTTCCCACCTCAGTGCAGCTTACCTCTAATGCTGGGGTTGACAGCAGGACATGGGTTGACTGAACAACATCTGCAGCGTGTATGTTATTGTGATATGCCACATCTGCATGGTAGTGGTCTTCTAGAGTCATCAAGTAAGTTATTAAGGTGTCTACTGGAATCCTAAATGTTTTTAACAAGTCCCGTTCCTAAAAAAAAGAAAAGAGAAACATTAAGATTACAAATAACAGATAAAGAACTTTTAAGATAAGCAAGAAGTAGCACAGCTGCTGCTACTTGCCTGAAAAATGGTGTGCATGATGACTGTCAAAGGTCTGTTTCCAGACAACTCTGCCACTCGGAAAACCTGAAGGCCCCATTTGTTCACATCCTCTAGTTCCTAAAGCAGAATCAAACAACAGACATGTTGAAACTTATCACACTATTTCCAGTGGTTTTGGATTGAAAGAGATACAAACAGGCTTATCCAGTCAATGTGAAAGCGTTGTGCTAAACTCTGAAAGGCTTTGGTAGCTGTGGCTACAATGTTGGAATACACAGTCTTGCTGGTACCAGCCTTTCAGCTTGTAACTCACTAAGGAGGGAAAGAGTGCATGCAGTGGATTGCTCCAGAAGGGAAAACGCTACAGCATCTTGAATGAGCTGAACTGTCACACTTTGCTATCTCACTGCTCACTGACAGCAGGGTTCATCGAGGAGGAACCCTCCAGAGATGCTGCGGTTCTGCTGCTGCCTCCCTCGTTCTCAGAAACACTCCACAAAAAAAAGGGGAAGATTCCTGATAGCATAAGCACATGTCAAAGTGCAAAACTCTAAATTTAAATGAATAATCACTTTATCTCAGTTTTAGACTATTTTTAATTAGTTAGCTACTGGTGTAAAAATTACAGAAGTTGTTGCTAAAAGCAAAACCACAAGTGATGTACATAAAATGATACAGCTGAAGACAGGACCTGGAAGGACAGCTGCAATGCTATATACCAGTTGTGCATTTTCAAAAAAACATGGGACTGCTACATATTTTCATTCTGTGACAGCATATGGTGTGTTTACTCTTCATTCCTCAGGTATTATTTATGAATAAGCAGCTTCACTAATGCATACACAAATGCTAATTTACATTCCAAATCCAGATGAAAAACTTTTCACATGGAAATTAACCCAAGAGTCTAACTCTGATTTTACCTGTTATACTTTCACTTCACTGAATTTATACAATTTCAAGTGTGACTGGGGTTTGGTGCTACAGCTTGAAATCCATGGTTATAAGCAGAGGATGGAATAATATGGAGAAGTCTGCCCTCTAATTTTAATTTAAGGGTTTAAATTCAAGGTTTTATATATTCTCTACCTTGGCAAGAACATCTTCTTGGTCTGTTTTAACTCCAAATCTGGGAATACTGGAATTAGTTAGGCTGGAGCTGTGCATCAGTTTTTTGACTCCACTGATCTGGGACATTGGCCTCTTCTTTTTCTCTTTCTCTTTCTGTGTTGGAGAAGGGATTTCAACTTCATGCTGTTTGTCTTCAAAAGAATGAAGAAAAAAATATTTTTTTAAAGGAATTAAAATTATTTTTGTCCATTTCTCTGCTCAGTTGCATATTATGGATACTTTAATTCTTAACAAAACCTTTTTTATTTCTACATTTTGAGATTTTGCAACAGAGACTTCCTAGCAAGAGCCGTAAAACCAAGAGAAGATAAACATAGACCTAAACCTTGGTATAAGCAGATTTCTTACACAAACTGCCTCAGTTTTTCTGAACTGACTTTAAATTTGACTTGTGACTGTCTGATTTCCACTTCTGCATCCCTAACACTATAGAGAGGGACAATCCTTTCATTATTAAAACGGAACAATTGAAAAAAAAAAAACCTTTAATTTTACAGGGAAATTTAATTTTTTTTTTTTTTCCTGGAAAAGCACTCTCTGAACTTGTATTTTAAAGCAAATCAAAAGGGTATCACACAAATCCTTACAAAACCTTTTCAGGATTCAAAGGACCTAACACCAGGGGAACAATCCTATTTGCATAAGATGCTGTACAACTCAAAAAGCCTTTTGCCAGCCACATCTACAAGCACTGTGGATGTGGAGGAAGCTCACGCCAGCAACGCAGTGCATTTCCGCACCTCCCAGCCAGAGTAAGTAATACCAACAAACGGACTGTTCTGCTAAAATCCCAGCATTTTATTGCAGGCTTTTGCCTCCATGGCAGGATCAGTGGCATCACTTTATATACCTCATCAACATGTGTGCCAGCCCTACTTTAAACAAGGATTAAACTAAGAGTAGAAGTATATTTAGGCCATTTACAACTGATCTCTGCAGTAACAGTGTGGGGGTGTGGAGCATGGCAGACATCCGCGGTCCTCAAAGAAACCCAAGTTAGCACAACAGAAGCCTCTCCTGCCAAAAGGAGACTCTTTCTGTAGAATAATTTACGTTAATTTCTGTTCTTTTTATTCATACTGTATTTCAACATGAAGTTGGATGTTACATCTTCTTTGTTGAAGTGTACCTTCACCTTCTTGGTCTAGGGGGAATATCCTAGCAAAAGCAGGAACACCCAGAACAGATGCTTTCTGTTACGGAAAGCACAGAAGAAGAGCCTAGCAAAACCTATGGTTTAAAAACCCCCTTAGAAGAAAAATAAAAATAAAAATAAAAAACCCCCAGAAACACACCCCATGCCCCCCCAACATCCCAAACATTTGGGCTCTTTAAAACAGATGTCTATTTTTCCCTTCTTGCAGTGGTCATTTTCAATAAAGACACTGAAACCATGTGGAGGTAGCACGTCCATTTCTAATTCCCAAATTGTTATTGTGTTGGCTTCTTCACTTTCTAATTGCCTTTTTTTTTTTTTTTAACATTACCCTCTAGCAGCAGCATTTACTGGTCACCTCAAATTCGGAACAAATCACAGCAAAGAAGAGATCATGGAAATGTCACCGAGCTTTAGCCTGCGGCACCAAGTTCCCCAATTGCCCTCGCCGTAGTTCACCACTCTCCTCATATGGACAATCAAGAGAAGGGGGAGGTGGAGCGCTGCAACTCTTGACTGGTGCAAACCGACAACAGATGAAGAACAGCGACTCGTGTTTGTGCTTTGATGTTTATGGTTTCGGTCATATGCACAAAGTTTAGACCCATCAAAGGGAGGTTCGTAAACTAAGCTGTCAGACTAACTCAAGTGAAAGGAAGCGTCTGTCTGAATGACTCTAGATCTCTGGAGGAATTCCATGGGACTGCCTCTGCTTTTGTAACTACAAGCACACAGGGCAAAGGATCCTGCGCCCATCTGAACATCCAGAAGAGACAGCTTGTCACTTTGACCCTGGTTGTGCTATGCTCATCGGCGGGTTCTCTTACATTTTAAGTTCGTAGGAAACAAGTTAAAGACAATTAAAAAATAAACCCCTATCATATTATTATACTCAGTGTAGGAGTCTTAATTTTTACACAAATAATAACAGTTGTTGACATTATGAATAACTTTAAGTGTCATATAGCCCTACATGGGAAACAACAGTTTGGGGGTATTTTTAGGACCAGAAAAACCTGTTTTCTCTGGACATGTTCCTAACTTTCAAATGTGAGAAAGCCTGTAGACATCTGGGAGATGGATTGTTTATTTTAAAAAAATACCGACTAACTACATAGTGTAGATTTTTCTATAGAGAGAATGCTTTCCCTTTTCACATTGTTTCTCAGTACCTATGTACTATGGCTCCACATTTTGAACACACACTATTTGAGCAATAATTTTGTACATTATTTTCCACATAGGATTCCTCTTGCACCTAGAATTTCAGGAATCCTAGGTTTTAATGAAGCTACAAAACAATACCCATGGCACAGTAACTTAGAAGCAATTGCCTTTTCAGCCCTTTTTCTGCTCAAGGCTGAGGTCTCATGTGAATGGCTGACAGATGCATGTCCTTGCCCTATCAAAATGAGTCTGAAGTTTTCAAGTAAAAGCAGGCAGAAACCAGTATTTTAGTATTTTCAGCCTAAGTGGGTCATGTTCTCAGGCAACTCTACATTGTGACTTTTCCGAGCTCCTGGAGCTATGCAGTATTGCTTCTCCATGACCGAGCTCATCCCTGTCACATTGTCCAAAACCTTGTTGTGCCGCAGCACTCAGGCACACTACTGTGGTCATGGGTAAACTGAACAGACACATTAAGCGATCCATTCAGGATACGGTGACGAGCAGGATAAAAAACCCCATGTCTTCCAAAAAACACTTAAAACACCAGCTGCAATTTCTCACACAAAGTAAGATGTATCTTAAACACATGTGACTGGCACTAATTTTAAAGTACTTATCTTAATTTAAACATACTCAGCTGTGCCTCTCCTTATTTACAGACTCTTTATGAGCCAATGGGGTGTCGCTCAAAACATGTTTGAGATTGGTATCTTTATCTTCATGTTCAAAATCAAGAGCATGGAACCAAGTCTTAGTAATTTTCACCAGTTTAAAAAAAAATAAAAATCAACTTAGTTCTGCAAAGAGGGGCAACCATACTCTTTGTAATATTGTATCAGGCTTTTTTTACTGCTCACATCCCACCATGCAAGCTCCTGAAACCCACAAATTCTCCTGGAAGCACTCTGCTCAGATGTTGACTTAGTCATACTCATCCACCCACACATGTGCAGGCAGGGAATACCAAAGCATCAGAACTGTATGCTAGGGAATTTTATGAAGTTACTGGTATTTGTATGCTTCCATCATACTGAAACCTCTTTGCAGTAACGTTCATAAGAGAAACAGTGGAAGAATTCTGTTTAATATATAATTCATTAATTATATATTCTTTTCTGAATATGGTAGCAATATAGTAGTTGTAATGTTAGATGAAAATACATATATGAATATTTATCTGCAATTACACACACAGGGAACCCACAGACACAAACTAAATGAGCTGTGAGGCAATGGATCTAACAATCTCTGTGCTCAAACACTGAACAACGACTTACTGAATGCACAGTTTCTGAAAAAAGAAATTAATATGGAAAGCTGCTTGCTGCTAAGCTGTATCACAGCACAGAAAAATAGAATAATAATTAAAAAACCCCCAATAAACCAAAACCAAGCCATTAATTCCCATCACTCTTACCTAAGAATGTGTTTGATATATATTCTGAGACCTGGTTGCCTGACCTGCTCATTTCAGATAGGTGGGTTAGCTCCCGGTTGAGCATTCTCTTAAACTGGAAAACAAAACAGCATAAAGTTAGCAATCAAAATGTAAGAAAATGCATTTAATTGGGCAAATGACAATACATTAATAATACATACTAAACTAAGTATGAAAGTAAAAGGCACATGTAACATTGCTCTAACTTATTAGTGGATTTGTAACCTGTCAAAATACTCCATAGCAATTCAATTACTAAGGCACCAGTAACTGAAAACTGTAAGACATATGTATACCCATAATTATTAATTTGGAGGGAAAATACTGGAGAGAAATATAGTTAAATGTAGTTACATAGGACGCCTCTACTAGGGTTTTTTTAATTTGTAAATTGATCTGTTTGTACATTTTTTCAATTAATTTTGTACTATTTCAGGTTTATTTTACCTCTCACCATTAATCTACTCAAATATACTTGACAGCACTATTCAAAACAATAAAAATATCTTCCTGATTTCCAACACACCAATATGCAGAGGTAGGTATTCTTGTCTTTGACTTAAAATTATTATACTGGATAAACCCAAAGACTTCATCATTCCAGTGTTTCAGAAAATTGGTGAAACACAGGAGTAGAAAATACCCATACCTTCCTTTTCCCTCTATGTTAGCAATTCACTCTAGGTACTCTTCAGGATAGAAGTGGATATTAACATTCCATGAAATGTGTAATTGATTAGGTACTCATCATGGAGCCTTTCTTGATTCCTTCTAGACTCCAGGGTTAAATGTTATCTTGTGGCATTGTGTTCGACAGGTTAATTGCATAATGCAGCTCTCACTATCTTGCATGCATTTTCATTGACTACAGCTCTGCCCTGGTATTACCAGCAAATAGAATTCAGCAATATTTATTAGCAATTCAAACAACTCCTGCCAATGTAAATTAGCATCCATCTGTTACAACTGACTTTTGCTTCCCATTGTGCCATCCTTTCATTTTGCTGTTAGATCTCCCAGCCATCTTTTCTCTTAACAAGGCCAGATGATTTGAGCCATTTTCAGAATCATCTTTCACCTTGTTCATCCAGTTACAGCTACTCATTACATCAAGCAATAGGCATCCCTAGTACACATCCCTGTAAATACGCCTTTATGTTGAAAACTGGTAATTTATTATTCTATACAAGATAAAGCACTAAACATTAACCACCTCCTTTCCATCCCACTGGAATCAAAGCTCTTTCTTCAAAGAGTCCTTGCATAGTGAAGGGTGTTATTTTCCTCACAATGTCTTTGTAGGTCATCAATTACTGTATTGCTCACAGTGTGCCAAACAAAAATTACCTTTAATATAACACTCTAACCATTAGACACTGCATTTCCCTGCCATCCTGACATGCCATCAGCTCAGGAAGTTCCTGCTACAAAGACTGAATCCTACTTTAGTCACAAGCCAAAGGCTCAGCTTTGATCTCAGATACAGCCATGTGCTAGCAAGTCTTCAACACGTATCAGAAAATTAGAACCACATTGCAAATAGAGTTATACGTACTATGAACTACAGCGCTCTACATTCTGCACAAAAACAGTGTCATCCTCTGTAGTGAGGTCTGATGTTTGCCATCAGTGTCAAATGTTAAGAAAACATGCCAACCTTGCCAAGCACTAAAACTACTGGTGTAAATATCTTAGAAGTATTTTTAAAAGCCTTTCTTTAAACTTTTAACATACACACACACACACTTAAGAGTCATGCCTGCATACTCTTCTTCTGTACCCACAAAGCTTAGAATTATTTAAGGCAAAAACTTAAGATCTCATAGAATGACTTGTCTCCAGATGGCATCCAGAAACTGAAGGTTTAAATTAAATAGAGTGTATAGGAATCTTATTAAATGCCACAAGTTGACAAAAATCACATTAACTTCCAGGCCTGTCATCAGTATATCCATTACCACTCCAATATTCTCTCTTCCTTAATTGAATCTAACTAGTTCACTGGATACCAACTGAATAGGTCCTTGTCTGTCTGGATGTTTCCTGGTAAACCCTTTTAGATGATGCCCAACTTTGCAATACTGTTTTTGCTGCAGAGCAACACTACTGGGTCATGTTGTGCTTTTTAGAAAAAGTTCTAGTCCCCATTGATATGTACTCCTTCAGAACGCTCCTTAAAAATTTCCCAGCTTTGAAAGAAGAACAAATTGGCATGTGTTTGCACTATAGTATTTCTTCAGCAAGCTGACACAACAAATAGGAGGCACGTTTTTTCCCCCTCCAAATCATACATTTCATTGTGGGGAGTAGGTAGTGAGGCTTCTTAATGCATAGTGGGAATCATCTCGTGAAACTCATGGAGCTTATGTTCTTTAAGAATTTTCAATTAAATATTTATTGCACAGATGTCCACAAGTGGACTGCACATAGCAGTCTTTTCTATTGCTATGTTCCCCTCTAGTCTGATTGGAAGCCTTGTCTTCCCATCTTCTATCACCTCATAAGTCACCAGAACATAAAAGCTCAGCCATCCACAAGAAATCTCTGTGCTGCTGCTGAACTTGGGTGCACAGTAAAACAAGTTCCCCAGTTTCAGCGAGGCCCTCCTGCTAACAGCAAATTCAGTGGGAGAAGCCTTTGGCTTTGAAGAACTGTAGCAGCATGACTTCCTCATACTCTTTCACATGCTGCTGACGCCACTGCAACAAGACTGTAATTGACATTTATTTTCAAAGCATCTGGGCTCAGAGTTTAGAGAACTGTTTTGATTTTGTAATTATTTGACAAAGCCTTACCACCGTCATCTACACTGAAACAGATTAAGTTGAAGACCATATGCAGACAGCAGTTTCTAATACTGAACAATAACACCCTTTGAGTACATTAAAAAACCCAAGAGAGATGAACGGTGATTGAGATGTTCAGATATTTTTGTTTATTGTATCCTGTTTCAGTATGTTGGTATGTTACTTAACCCTCTGATGTTTAATGAACTTGTACTTTGGGCAGGGGAGGGCTGGGGGAATAACTTTTTAACAAGAAAAAATGCAAGCCAAACCCAAAGCCTCAACTTTTCCCCGAATTTACCTATTTCTCAAAGATTTTATTTGTATTCAAGTGAACCCATACATAGTTGTTGCTTCAGAGAGTGCCAACTTTCGTATGTTTGTACACCCTTGCACTATTACTTCATAATGAAACTCTGCCCAAGTCTCCCATGGCTCCCACAAGATCCTACTGTGAACCAGAGGAGTCTGCTACATCTGTGCGTCAACGCTGTTTCAGTCATTCAGCAGATGCCTCTTAAGTGCTTGAAAGTTGGTTAGACCATCCATACTCCCATCATTTGTCCTCTCAGAAATAAAATTTAGCACTAATAAAACCAAGTCAAGTAAGAAAATACCTTTGCCACTGCTACTGAATGCTAACCATAGTATTTTAAAGGTCTGAATTCCATGTACTTTCCCTGATGAAGAAAGCAGATCATAATACATCAAAACTCTTGTTATTAATACACATTTACACCATAAACCTTAGTTATGATACTGCCAGCTCAGCATGGATAGGAAGCAGAGGTTTTTGGGTGATCTGCACATACATAGTACTTTTGTTTAAAAGGAAGTATTTTCCCACATTAAGCCTAGGCACCATAGATTGGAAAAATGACACATATCTATCCCTTTGGATACAAAGGGTACAGCCCTTAACTATAGTCTAGTAAATTCCCCCTGGAAATGGACATAAAGTCAATTATACAGTTCTCCACTGCTGAATACTGATGTCACAGCGAGAGAACACTAAACTATTATCTGAAAAAAAATCCTCAAAACAATTCTATAAGCACTTTTTTTTTTAAATTTGTTTTGTTCTTATTGGTTTTATTTTACTCTCAGCATGGGTTGAGGAAAACCATAGTGCACACACAGACACGATCAAATAATAGTAAAAATCTCCTCAATGACAGAAGTAACAATGCACTTTTACCTCCCTTTAAAAACCTGGGAAGCCTGACAGAGGACTCTTAATAGATGAGAATAAACATGCACACCGTGATCACACAGAACAGTTTCCTTAATTGTTGTCACCTCTGAAGAACAGGTTCCGAACGTGGGATTAAGCTTAGAAATTTAGGTCCCTCCGGGCTAAAACAATGCATATGTACCTCTGCATATGTATTACTGCTGTCAACCTAGCATAAAGATACATGGACCTGGGGGCAGGGTACCTGGAGCCCTTCACTGCACTGGCTCCTAAAGCTATATGGCAAGAGATCCCAGTTTCAACCTTCCTGGCTGCCTCTTCTCAAGGCAACATGTCTAAAAGCTTACATGACTAGAATACACACGTGGAACATGAATTCAATACCAGGACCATTGAACTTACACAAGCTGTATTTTGTTTCTGATATATCTACCAATATTATTTCAAAAAAGCGTTTGTAACTCATGAAAGAGCACATTATTATTTTACTGGATTTGCAAAGTATGGCATACTACAAAAACAAGACAAGGAACTTAAAAGGCCAGCCCTACAAATTAATGTCAGGCTTCTGTTTGTACTGATTACCAATGCAAAGCCGTATTTGAGTTTAGTAGCATTCTTAATACACAAACAGCATTCTTAAAGATTCAGGTTGCAAGCCCATGTGCTTAATTAACATCAAGGTCACGCACCAGTTTCTATACATAAGCTATAGTGAGGTGCGTGTTTCTAAGCCCAGCATTGTGATAGTGGTGCTCATTGTTTCAAGATGCTCAATGAAAGCCAAGGGAAAATACTCCGCATGACAACCATTCTCCAAAATACAATTAAAAGATGATAAAGTGTAGCCTGAAGCATACAGAAATATGTGTAGCAAAATATGTAATGATCTCTGAGACTAATATGTTTCATTCCTCCTTACTATTCCATAAATACTCGGAACCATTGTTCAAATGTCATAAAAGGCAGATCTTTCCTTCTCTTTTTTCCCATAATGTGTATAGCATGAACACAAAAAGCACTGTACTGTAATTGTATTCAATTACTGTTTAGCTGCTTAATGAAAATCACTGTCTGTAGATAGTATAGGACACTGTCTGTAATGAGGACTTTCTTCTCCCATGTGTAATCAATTACAGCTACCATGCTCTCTGCTGAACTTCAATTAGCAAAAAAAGAAAATCTATAAAATTTTTAAGGCTAAACAGTAAGAGTGAACAATTTTAACATTGGCAATTGAATTTTTCTAATTAAGGAAGTAGAAGCTTGACACCAGCTCCCTGGAAATACTTCCAAGTAAATTACAATAAATACCTCACATTTAGCTGAATGAGAGGTAATTTCATCTTATTTTTTTTTGGTAAACAAGAAAGAAATCCACCCAGCCAGGATAACAGGATTTAATTTCTTCACAGGCAGCTGATCAAAATTCTTGAGAATATACTATAACAATTCTGCATTAGCAGGGAATGGTCACAATGACCTAATCAGACACAATGACCTAATAAGGGTTTCACATCTCTATTTTTAAAAAGATTATGTTATAAAAGTAGGTATTAATACATCCAAGCATAAGAAACCCAGTCACGTGTGAATACAATGCTTATATTATCTTTTTTAGTAATTTAATTCAGCACTTGCATTATTTAGTTCAGGAGAAATCAAAATTTACTTTAAAATGGGATGATTTGGAACAAGTTTTGTATGTCAAGCATCGGATGATGTTCCTTCTTCCCTTTTTATACACTTTATTACAATTATAAAGGCAAAAGCATTTCTTTCTTTTTGAGCACAAACATCTAAGTCTAGCTAAAACAATGCCCAAATGTGGCTTTGTATTAAGTGAATTTCAGTTCTGTAAATTGACATGCATATAGGATTTAATTCCTTCATGCAAAACTTTCTATAAGATATTAAAATCTTATTTAATTTGAATTTCCAGCAGCATTGCAGTTTCAAGCTAGTTCAAAGCTGCTTCTACATAATAATGTAGATCAGTATTACAAGATGACAATTTGCAGTGTTTTAATCAATACGCTATCACACACAGAGAGGCCACCAAAAAAATGCTGTTGTTAATTTCACATTTCTTCAGCTATTAAGCCCAGTATGAGTCATGCATTCACACATTATCATCAGCCTCTTCACTAATGCTTTCTCCTATTGTATGTTATCTCAGTTTTGAGAGGGGCTGTGGGGGTGGTGGGTGTGTTAAAATCTTATTTCTAGCAATACAGTTTTGTAGCAATGCTTTTTTAAAAAGAATAAAAAAACTCTCTGAATTTCTTTGGCTTTAGACTTGGTCTGACTATCCACTGAAAGCATCATTATTTTTAAAGTCCTAGCAGTTTCTAAGGAAGACCGTATACCACACAGTTCATTCTCACTGCTGAACAGGGCTTGCTTTTCTTGGTGTGGTTTTTTTTTTACTTTACATTCATACTGCTCACAGTTGTAGCACCCGCAAACATTCACGCTATCCAGTGATCATGCAATCATGCATCGCAAATCAAGGTTCTTAAAAGGTAAAACAAAATCCTACCTTTATGTAGCCCCAAGAAACTGAGAGTAAATAGTTTGCCTCAGGCATTTTTGATTTTTTTTTTCCTATACTACCAATCTAAGCTAATCAGTTCTTTGCTATCTGATACTGCAAAAGACTTCCAAGAAGAAAGATTCCTTCTTTTCTCTCTTCTCCTAATTCTTTTTGCTGATCTTCAGGTTCTCAGCAACTGTGTGCACAGGAGGCATGCTGAAATGCAATCCAACCGCATGGTCTTCCGACTGTATAAATGCCATTTGTAAAACTCCAAGCATTCAGAGGCAACGTTGAAGAGACATATTGTACGAGCTGAAGAAATATCTGAAGAGCTAGGGTTATGCATATTTCCTGAACACCAGGACTTAATGAATAATGTATGTCAAGATGCTCAGCTGCTGGAAAGACTTGCTCTATCAACAGCTACCAAATAAGGACCTGAAGGGGAAGCCACAAAGTGCCAGTAATCCCTCCCATAGAGCCTAACTAGCAGCCAATAGCATGTCACCCTAAAAGAATCCCAGGGGCTGGTGATACGCTGTATGGTAATTTCCCATTGGCCAGCACCAGGACTCTCCTGGGCATAGGGTATTATTCTTTTTTTTAATTATTTTTTAAGGCAAATGCCATTTAATGATGGCATCTCCGCCTACAGCATTCACACGCCATTCAAAAATAATTGGGTTAAGGTCTCCTCATTTCAGCAGCATTTGCCAGCTCTCTTCAATGCACGTGCCATCCAAGCAGTTCAAATTAGCATTGTGTATATTCACGTGGATTGCCTAGCGGTTTAATTTTTTTTGTATGGAAGGGAAGAATGTTTTGAGGTTTTTGTGAAAACAGAAATGTAACTACAGAGTTTCTGGAGCAGTCTGTGATGTATAATAAAAATGAAAATATTTTAGGCTTTTATGCCATCTAGATTAAAAACTGATCTTAATACCGTTGGGCCAGTCTGACACTTTCTGTTGCTTTTTTATTAAGAGATAAAAGCTGTTATTATTAAGATAATGCAAGTCATGTGTCTTACAATTCCCAGTAAATGTTAAGTTTCCATGGAGAAGGCAGAATTGAGATAATAAGAGTGCTCAAATTCTCACTGTATTTATTAAACTCTTGCTCTTTCTGTTTAGCAGATTAATATTATCAATTACAGCTATACATCATAGGGAGAAAAAGGGATTAATTGATGGTGGAGTATGTCAGTGAGCTGACTCAGAGCATTAAATAAAATATCCCACCATCTGCCACTCACGAGTTCAAAACTTAAAAGAAGGAACGCATTATCTTGCGCTCCTCCGTGCAAGGCAAATGCACTACTGCGGCAAACCTGAGCCTTTGTTGTATCAGAAGAAGGGAGAGTTTCCCAATATGGCAATGGGCAAATATCTAAGGACAAGCTGAATGAGATGCAGTGCTCAGCTGCTGATTCACTGGAAGATGCTGACGGACAACGGTCATGAGGGAGGTTTTGGCTGAAGTGGTTTCTACTTCTCTGAGTGGTGCTACACAGCAATGTCAGCAGCACTAAGTGCTTGAGAAGGAATTGAACATGCAAAAATCAATAGGGCAGAATTTGATACTAGCAAATTTCTTCCTTACAGGAAAGAAAGGTATAGCGGTATGACAACTGGATATAGTCAACAGATCATCCAGCACTTCCTATGTACTTCGTGTGGAAAGTATATTGTCTTAAAATAGGTAATAGGAAAAAAACCCACGTGAATGAACACATTACTGATGCATTTTCTGTATCATATGTACAGTTACACTTGTCAGGTAGATGAATATAGAACAAGTAAGTTTTGAAAACCTTCCCAAGTTATTAGATACTGAGCATGAAAATAAAATAGCCTAAGTGTTCCTGGAAAATATTTCTCCTGATTCTTCCAGCTCAGCTTTGTAAAACTGAATATAAACCTTGCCTACATCTGCGTTGCACTGTTTTCTGGTCACCCACAAGAAAGCACTGCTGCCACCTACACAGCATCAGCACTGAGAACAGAAAATACGCTGCCTCCCTTCAGAAGGCAAATGCAACCATGGCTGAGAACATGGTAAAGCAACAGCCATTTGTACTTCTGGATACTCAAGAAATAAAGCACGTGGGTATGAAAGTTGAGTGGCAATAGGCCGTATGAACAGACATTGGAAAACCAAGATTTTAAATTACTTGTTACTTTAACTGCTAGTGCCTCCTTAAATCCTATTAACAACCATACCCGAGAGTACAGAACTTGTTTCAAATAGCTGCTACATAAAGTACACTAGTTATTTAGCCTGTAAAGAAAAAACCTCCAGCCTTGATTTTTTTTTTCATTCTCCACAAATGTATGAGATAGACATCAATCAATACAAGTTACTGAATTATATTTTACCTAATTTATTGAAGAATGGTATTTATAGATGGTATTGCTTAGACAGTTCTGATGTAAAACCATGAAAAACTTTCCACCGATCTTCATGTTACAGCAATGTGTTTTAGCTGCATATTAACTATACTGATAATAGGAAATTACATCTGATAGCTAAGTACTAAGATATGATTTTTCCGAGACACACAGCCTCAGCCTCATAAAACTATGAATTGCTGTGATATAGTTCATCAGTACAACTCCATTGCCCCAGAAAGCATGCCCCCTGACTTTGGCTACATGTAAAAGCATGACCTTAGAAATTTATAGCTGGCAAATTCACACCAGTGCTAATTTACACTAATAATTATGGCTGATTTTCATCCTCAATTCCCAGGTTGGAATGAGTGAGGTTATGGTGTATGAGTACACAGCTGCCACACACAACTAAATACTTAGAGTAATTCAAGATAAGAAAAATAGAAGTTAGACCAAGTGGAAAGCCAGCAGCATGAAAGAGAAATTCTTGTTTTCATACACACATACATCCAGGAAGATAAAACCCAAGGGAAGAAGGGAATAATGGCATTTTTCTCCAAATGTTCCAATCTAGAAAAGAATATGGAAATGAGAAAGGTATAACTTGAAATCACCGTGACAAAATAATAAAATAATTCAGAAAAAAAAAGTTTTAAGGACCACTGTAGTGTGTTTTGAAAGAATCAATACAATAATCCTGAAAGGTGGAAAGATGATGAAGTCCCTTAATACCCATAGGAAATGTTAGCCATTAGTTAATCAACAAGCCTGGAAAACTTTCTCCATGGGAGTCAAAAAAAGAGGTGGCAAAGATCCCAGGAGCCCTGATGTTCAGCTTTAGTAAATTCTAAAAGACTGCAACAATGCTCATTTTATGCCAATCAGAATTTGCAAGCAGGATGGCTGGGTAAATACAGGCCACAACAAAACATCAGTCCTGGGTAAAATATTGGAAAAGCCAAAATCCATGTGTTCTAGGAATTTGCGTGATAAAGAACTAAGACATGGGAATGAAGTTAATGCCAGCCAGTAACATTTTACATCTTTGAATGTATAATGTCCTTGGATTGGTTTTGAGCACCTGATTTAGTACTGTATGATTTTTTATAACTTCTCTCCCACTGTTGAGAGGTGTCATGTTAGATGGGTTAAGAACCTGATTACTGACCCATTTCTAACAGCCATCAACAGGCTGCTTTCATCTACTGGGATAGTTTTAAGTCAGGCTCTGCAAGACCTGAGACTATTTTATGGTATTCTATTTCATCATTGGTGATCTGGAATTAAGTCACTACTATGAAAGTTTCCAGTGTAAAAACTTCAAGTGAACAGAAAAAAAAGAAGTGTGTGTGTGTGTGTGTGAAGATAGCTATGAGAATGTGGAAGTCACCAACAGCAGGCACACTTATTAAGCATCTTGACATCATTCATATGAACTTCAGTTCAAGGACTTTGACTGCAAAGATACCCAGCAATAGGGAACACAGACCATGAGTACAAAATGGTGGACTATGCTATGAAATTAAAATCCCTGAAGACTTTTTAGAGCCACAGAAGGACATCTTGTAATGATACCGTGATGCCAAAAAATCTGCATTTCCTGTGATGCGAAACACAATGAAATAGTCAAATTCTGTCAACTGCAGTGGCGAAATACAGCATAAAGCTCTAGCGTTTTCTGTTTTCCTAAGTGCTGTCATGTATAGTGCATAGGGAAAAAAATGACAAGTATTACTGTGGGCATAAAGAAAATGCTGTTTAACTTAAAAAAAGAACATGGCTACTGCGTAGAAACATGACAAAGGAAACACAGCATACCAGACTGGGTTCTCCAACACCAAGGAAGCAACATGAGGCAACAGAAGGCAGCTGAAGCTGCTTCAGACAACTGAGCTGAAATCTGACAAGCTGCTAACAAGACATATGGATTAACAATGAGAATTATTAATCAGCATACACCAGTGCTGTAGTGATAGATTCTCTGCTTCTTTGTATCTTAAAATCAAGGCAGGCATTTTTTGGAGGATATCTTCTAGCCAAATGCAAGCCATTTATCAGTCAAGCACAAGCCAGTGACTAACACTTCCTCGGTGAGGTGCAAGCTAGCCATTGGAGAGACACTGGACATCCAGTAACACGTTTGCCCTGATGAGTCTACAAGTCAACCCCCCTATTGCACATGCTTATTCCAGAAATTCTACCTTCTAAATAGCTTGTATCACAGAGGATAGTTGCACACCTTCTGTGAACATGCTTTTCTTGAAAACAACTCAAGGAATTTAAAAGCTGTGCATCTGTGATGAAACCAGGAATGCAGTGAGTTACCTCAAATGATCTTCCTATAATTGAAGCAAACTTTCTAGGCTCTCTCTAAAGCCATGTACCATTCTCATAGTCAGAAAAAAACACTACTAAACTAAATTTTATTGTACTTCAACAAGATGGAAGAATTATTAAGTTGGGTTTTTAAAAATCATTCCAAGTGCCTGCAAAGGCATGCAGATTTCACCAGTGTTAGTGAGATGTTCATCCTTTTATTTATCTGTCATAGTAATGATTGCAACTTGCCAGAAGGACCTATAGCCTGTAAACCACTACAGAACACACAGACTGAACCCATGGGTACAAGACATTCAAGGACAGCCCATGTTTCCCAAGATCCAGAATAGGGTTTCTGACAAAGAAACACGTTATGACAAGGAACAGAATTTCATCCTCAGCAGCCTGGGAAAAACCTTGATCCTCTGAAATAAAGGATCTGAGTTCTTTTCTGGCTCTTGTTAGCAAGAAAAGACTCTGGAAGGTTCAGCCAACAAGAAAGCAAGTTGGCAATGTTTCAGGCTTGAGGACAAGAAGGAGAAAAAGAAGGCTGAAGGGCCACTTTATTTATTCAGTTGCAGTACTTTTGAACAGCCCCACAGCAGAATTACAATCTTGGTCTCTCCTTCCCAGTTAGCAGTGGGTAGTAAGGCACCTCCAGCAGAAACATGCTTAGCTTTAAGAGCAAGAGAACAGGGATTTTACTAACTCTCAGCTACAACCCCTGGTTTGACTATGAAGCTGCACAAGGATCCTTCAAAGAGATGCCTGAGCATCAATCCTGAACACAGGTGTAGTGGATGTAATCACTACTGCCTAGTAAGGGGCAGAAAGCAAAACAAAGAGGAAGACAGATAAACTCATACCGATTTTAGTCTTCAAGGTGGTATAGGTTACAAACAGGAACAGGTAGCCTGAACATATCTCAGGCTATGAGAAGCCTGTCTGAAAAATATTAAAAACCATAGGAGGCCGATCTC
>VZTU01026993.1:15052-26000 GCA_013400835.1 Zapornia atra | reverse complement strand
GGCCCCGGCGAGCGCCGGGGGAGCGGGGCCGGCGGGGGGAATCCGATGGGGCCGGGAGCAGCCGCGGGGCGCTGCCGGGACCGAGACCGCGCCCGCTGAGCGGCTCCCCGAGCTCCCCGAGCTCCCCTTCCGCCGCAGATGGGGCCGGTGCTGCTGTGCGCGCTGCTGCTGGGGCTGGGGCTGAGCCGGGCCGCCCCCGCGGGCCACGAAGTGACCTTCCTGCCGGGGCTGGCCAAGCAGCCCTCCTTCCGGCACTACTCGGGCTACCTCTGCGCCGGGCCGGGCAAGCACCTGCACTACTGGTACGTGGGGCCGGGGCCGGGCGGGGCCCAGCCCGGGAACCAGCCCTGACAGCTGCGTGTCCGCAGGTTCGTGGAGGCGCAGAGCAACCCCCAGGGCAGCCCCCTGGTGCTGTGGCTGAACGGGGGCCCCGGCTGCAGCTCCATGGAGGGCTTCCTGAAGGAGCACGGCCCCTTCATGGTCAGTAGTCGGTGTCCCTTGGCTCCGGGCTGCGTGGCAGGAGCCGGCCCGCTGGGGCCAGCCTGGCTGTGCCGGGGGGTCACTGTCTTCTGCTCCCCAGATCCAGCCTGACGGGGTGACGCTGAAGTACAATGACTACGCCTGGAACAAGGTAGGGGTGTGGGCTGCTGCATCCCTCCGCGGCTGTGGGGAGACGGCCCCCAGCTAGTTCGTCCTGCCCTCCCCATGGAGCCAAGGCTCCAGCAGGCCCCCTGCCAAACACACCCTGCTCTCAAGTCCGTCAAGCAGGGCAGGAATGTGGCCCCCACCCCGCAGCGCAGCCCTGGGGTGGGCCGGGCGCCCGCGGGAGTCCTCTGAGCCAGGAGGAGCTCTGCTGACCTCCAGCTCCCGTGGTGCTCTTGCAGATTGCCAACATCCTCTACCTGGAGTCTCCCGCCGGCGTCGGCTTTTCCTACTCCGAGGACAAGAAGTACACCACGAACGACACGGAGGCAAGTGACCCAGCTGGCGGGAGGGACCCGTCCCCTGCCTGCCCCAGGGCGCTGGGGGTCCTGCCCGGCTGCCTGACCCCATCTCCTCCTGCTTGCAGGTTGCTCGCAACAACTACCTGGCACTGAAGGACTTCCTTCGGCTCTTCCCTGAGTACTCCAAGAACGATCTCTTCCTCACAGGGGAGAGCTATGGGGGGGTCTACATCCCCACGCTGGCCGAGTGGGTGATGCAGGACCCCAGCCTCAACTTGAAGGTGAGTGGCTGGGTTCTGCCGCTGGCCTGAGCTGAGCTGGGGAGCAGAGGCCTTGGCACCACCTTGCTGAGGCTCTTGAGCCGTATTGAGGCTGGGGACTGGCTGCACAGCCAGCGTGCAGGGCCCCCTCCGTGGTGTAGGGTGGGTCTGCTGTGGCCTTTCATCTTCTCCTGGGGTGCTGGCAGCGGCTGCTGGCGGACGTGTCTGACCCTGCCAAGTGGGACCACAGCAGCATTCCCAGGCAGCCCTGACCCTTCCTGTTCCCTCTGTGGAGTAAACAGTGCTGAGTCTGCTTCCTGCCTGCTGCAGCCGCTGCTGGGCCTTCCCTGTGGGGAGCTGGAACACGACAGTTGTTTTCTTCTTGCCTCACAGGGAATCGCTGTGGGAAACGGCCTCTCCTCCTACGAGATCAATGACAACTCCCTGGTTTACTTTGCCTATTACCACGGACTGCTGGGGACAGAGTAAGAGGGGGGAGAGCTGCTGGATGTGCTGTCCCCAGGCAGGCAGGACAGGGCTGGGTGGTGTGTGGGACAAGGGAAGGTCCAGGCCTGACTTGGGCCAGCAGCCAGGATGCGGAGATGGCCCCTTGTCCTGGGCAGCTCCCACGGATCCCATAGGGCTCCCCCCGGTCCCTGAGCTGAGCTGCCTGCTGTGTTGCCTCTGGGCTGGGAGCCTGAAGTGTGGCTGTGGCCTCAGCCACGGGCTTTGTCTCTGCGTTGCCATCTGGGCAGTGCAGTCCAAGTGCCCTGGTCTCTGCCCACAGGCTGTGGAAGGACTTGCAGGCCTTCTGCTGCTCCCAAGGGAAGTGCAACTTCCATGACAACTCCAACCTGAACTGCACGCTGAAGGTGAGTGGAGCCAGAGCTCCTGAATGCACGCCCGGCACTGGTGTCTGTGCGCAGCACCCACCTGCCTGGCTCTCGATGGGCCCACGGTCCCTTGAGTATCCCACCAAGTCCCAAATCCTTCTTGTGGCTCGTTGCAGATGGAGGAGATGATTCAGATCGTAGAGGAGTCCGGCCTCAACATCTACAACCTCTACGCCCCGTGTGATGGGGGTGTCCCTGGGAGCATGAGGTGAGAGTGGCCCCAGGGTAGCTGGGTCTCTGTGCACTGGCTCGTTTTGTTTTGCAGCATGTTGGGTCCTGGCTGGCAGAGGGATGTAGAGGGTGTCTCCTCTGGGACAGCTGGACTGTGCCTGGCTGGTGTCAGGGACTGCTCCAGGGAGGGCCCTCAGCCCTTGTTCCTCCGGAGCTTCCAGCCTGTCCCCGTGCTCGCTTGGCTGCAGGTACGAGGGTGACTGGCTCATCACACACGACCTGGGCAACTCCTTCATCCGGATGCCGCTGCGGTTCTCCTGGCGGCAGGTGAGCCCAGGTGCCTGTGCCACCCGGCCTGAGTGTTCCCTGCCTGGCCAGCGTGATGCCTGCGGGCAGAGAGCAGCTGCTCCTGTGGGGCAGCACCTCCTGCTGCTGTGGCACGAGTCTCACAACTCTTCCTCAGAACCTGTTCCGGATGCCGGTAGCCCGGAAGAAGGTCCGAATGGATCCACCCTGCACCAACTCCACGGCCCTCAGCGTGTATCTGAACTGCCCGGAGGTGAAGAAGGCTCTCCACATCTCCCCCGATGCCCCGGAGTGGCAGGTGTGCAGGTGAGCAGGCTCCAGGTGGTGGGGAGGGACCACCAGGACCGGCGAGCGGCTGCGTGACGCCAGCGCTTCCCCCGCAGCTTCGAGGTGAACCGCAGCTACAAGCGCCTGTACATGCAGATGAACGACCAGTACCTGAAGCTGCTGGGAGCCACGGTGCGTGCGCTGGAGCCCACGGGGCCCCGAGACCGGCCCTGCACCCAGCCTCCTGCCCGGCCAGGGCTGCGAAACGCTCATCCTCCTCCTGCTCTGTAGAAATACCGGATCCTGGTGTACAACGGGGATGTCGACATGGCCTGCAACTTCCTCGGGGATGAGTGGTTTGTGGACTCCCTCTGCCAGAAGGTAAATGGGCAGAGCAGGGCCTGGGCCAGGCTGGTCGCTGGCTCTGGGCTGTGTCAGCTGCGTGCCGGGGCTGCCTGCGGCCAGAGCGCGAGCGGGGCGGCGGCCACCCGCCTGGAGGGGCGGGGACACTGAGGGCGCTGCCCCGGCCCCAGGTGCAGGTGGCTCGCCGGCCCTGGCTCTACTCTGAAGGAGGTGAGAACCAGATCGGGGGATTTGTGAAGGAATTCACCAACATCGCCTTCCTCACTGTCAAGGTAGGGCTGAGGGCTCCGGGAGGACTGGGCTGCTGGCCGCGGCGCAGGCTGGCGTGCCAGATACCGGTGCTGCGGTCAGGGGGGTGGTGCTGGCTGGGCTGTGGGCAGCCTGGGGCTGGCATCGCTCGCAGAGCAGCAGCACCCTGTGACCAGCACTGACTTGCCACCACCCCCTTCCCACAGGGAGCTGGCCACATGGTGCCCACAGACCGGCCGCTCGCTGCCTTCACCATGTTCAGCCGCTTCATTAAGAACCAGCCTTATTAGGAGCTGTGGAGGCAGCACCTGGCACCCCGGCTGCCCCTGGCACCCCGGCTGCCCCCAGCACCCGGCACCTCCCGCACAGCCCACCCTCGCTGCACCAAGAAACCAGACACTCCTGGGCTCCCCCTCCAGCCCAGGGGCGGAGTAAGGGGCTGCTGGCGGGGGGTTGAGGGGTGAGGAGTCCCAGGGGCTCTGCCTTGCTGGGTGAGGAGTTGTGACCCTGCTGCAGCTGTCTCCTCTCTTGTGGCTTCCTGTCTCGCCTCCTCCCTGTCTGGGGAGGCAGCTACTTCCCTCCTAGGATGGGAGCAGTCCCCTCCACTTCCCCTCTGCCCCGCAGCCCCTGCACGCACACACAGCCCCGGGCAGGCTGCGAGGCAGCTGCCCCCTGCTAGGAAAGCACAGTTCACGTGGTGGCTGCAGGCAGCTGGGCGCTGCTCTGGCAGGGACTAATGCTCCCCCTCTGTCCCGGTGAAGGAGGCTTACTGTGAAGACAATCCCACCACCCGCTCGCCGCCCGGGCACACGGTGCGCCCAGGGATTTGCAATAAACTCTCTGAACAAGGTGCTTCTGCTCCTCATTGCCCAGCTCCGGGCAGCACTCTGCTGAGCCCTGCTTTGCTCTCCTTTGCTCTCTGAGGAGCCCCACTACACGCTGAAGATCCGGCAGAAATCTCTGCGGGGGGTCACCAAGGAAACACCTGGAAACACCCGCAGGAGCAGAGGAAGCAGGGTTGCTCTGAGTCCCTCTGCCACCGTTCTGAGCTGTGTCTGCCTCCCTAGTACCTGGGCCAGGGGAGCAGTGCTGTCTGCTTCCTTCCCCATCGTTCCCCATGTGCTGGCAGCTGTGTGGTCCAGCGTGGCCACGTCCTCCGAGCAACGAGGCCGTGCAAGTTGGAGTCGAGTGGTTTATTAGTGTAAGGAGAAGGGGTGCAGCAGGGGTTCCCAGAGTGGCCATCTCCACCTTGCTGCTACCCACCAGCCCTGCGGGACGTGGCAGTGGTACCGGGGAAGCTGCTTCCTACCTACAGTCTATGGGTCCAGCCCAGGATCTGCCCTCCGTCCAGGGTGAAAGGAGCAAGGGGGGAGAAGAGCTAAAGCTGGTGGGGGTCCACGCTGGGCGCTGCCGGCTGCGAGCTGGGGTAGGTGGGGGTGGTAGAGGCTGGGCGGTATTTCTCAATCACCTCCCGCAGCCCCTTGGAGAAGTGGAGATCAGCTCCCACCGTGAGGAATCCCTGCCAAGGGGAAGAGGCAGGTGGGACCGTGTCCTGTGGTGGCAGGACACAGACCCTGCGCCTGCTGGGGGAACCCGGGGTGTCCCCGTCCCACCACATACCGCATGGTTGGTGACCACTTCCCTGGTGAAGTCCATGCCTTCCGGCAGCGGGATCTGCACCCCCTTCTTCGTTCTCTCTGCAGGGAGGGAGAGATGTGGTGAGGCCGAGTCCCGCTGCGCCCCCACCCCAAGCCTGGCTGTGTGCAGGCAGCTGGTGCCTACCATTAATGATGGGCATGATGGTCAGCTGCAGCAGGGTCTTCAGGGGGGCCTGCAGTGAGAAGAGCTGGGGAGAGGAGCATGGATGAGCACGCAGGCAGCAGCAGCCCTGCCTGCCTGGGCAAGGCGTGCCTGCAGTTTGCACTGGGGGGGTGAGAAGGGATGTTCTGCGCTGCGCAGCCCCTCCCTGAGCCCGCCCTATGCTGCGCTGGGGGGTGGGCTAGCATGGGAGGCCGGACCCCCTGGGTCAGCTCAGGTCTGCTCACCGCCAGCGACTCCAGCGCAGACTGCTTGGAGTAGATGCGAAACCTGGAGGGAGGGGAGAGAGCAGCCGTGAGCAGGGGGCTGAGGGTCTCTTCCCCACAGCCTCCTCAGGACCCCAGCACGGGCCGTACCGTCGCAGGTCCAGCTGCACACGCAGCGCCTTCCCTTGCAGAAACACCTTGGCACTCAGCTTTGTTTCCTTGGGAGAGAGAGAAAAGGCTGCAGCTCTTGCTCCCCAGGCCCAGCTGTCCCTCTGGGACACCAGAGCCTTCCTACATGGGGTGGGAAATACTCCCCCAGGGTGTACTGGGGTGGCTGCACAGGGATGCTTGGCCATGTGCACCCCTCCTGGCCAGCCCCCCGCCTCCCCTCTCACCATGGCCATGCTGGAGAGCTGGACAGCTGGCTGGCCCGGGGGTACCAGCGAGATGTTGAGGAAGGCAGAGACAGAAACGGAGGTGCCTGAGGGTTTGATGATGCAGCGGGGGGGAGCAGACACCTGCAGCACCAGCCGCAGGGGAGCATCCACGGCAGGGCTCTGGGGAGGGCAGGTTAGCTGGCAGCACGGAGCTGGGCAGGGCTGTGCTCTGCCCCAGGGGCTCCCCCGTGCCTCCTGCCCCAGCCACGTGCTCCTCTCACCAGCATGAAGATGGTCCCAAAGAAGGTGGCCCTCAGCAAAACCTCCAGGTCTTTGGGCACCTGCGGGGAGGACAAGCCGCCAGAGGATCAGTGAGTCGGTGGCTGTTGGTCCCAGCAGAGCTGCTGCCCTGCGGAGAGCCCAGCCCTCCCTCCTCCCCCTGCCCGGTGCCAGCACCGCTCACCTTCTCGCCCTGGAGCTCTATGGTCAGCACGCCTGCCTGGAAGTAGGCGTGCATGGCCGAGTCAAAGAAGTACTCTGAGAAGGCAACGTAGACCATGCGCTCGGTCTCCTTGATCACTGGCTCCACTGCATGATTCTCCAGCTCCTGGTTCTCTCTTGCACGGGGGAAGAACATGCCCTGGGCCAAGAACAGGAGATGTTTCCGTGGCTGTAGCATGGCCCAGCCTGCTGGGTCTGTGGTGCCCAGCAAGCAGGTTGGCACAGCTGCTCCCATGGGAGCTGCGGGAGGGTTGGCAGGGCAGGATCACCTTGAAGTCTAGGTCAAGGGTGTCCGTGGAGACAGATGGATCCCGCAGGAGGGAGTAGTCAATCCCAATGTGCTCATCCACATAGTTCCTTACTGCCAGGGCAGATGTGCTGTCGTGACCACCCAGCACCCTGCTGCCCGGCTCTGCCCTCCCCACGGGGAGCAGGTCCGGTCCCTTCCCCAGGGCAACACTCACCAGGCACAGTGTCCAGCACGGAGTTCAGCAGCACAAGGCTGGCATGCTCTAGGGATGGGCAGATCTGAAAGGCAAGGGGCTGGTAAGAGGGGAATCGCTCCCAGGTCCAAACCAGGACCTGGACCCTGCTCCTGCTGCAGGATGAGGTGAGACCAGGCGCCCCAGGGCACTGTTGCCTGTCTCTGCTCAGCCATACCTGCTGGCTGAGGAGGAAGCGCATCCCTGTGACGATGAAGGTGCCCAGGAACTCGTAGACCTTCCTGCAGAACACAACAGCATCTCTGTAGCTGCCTGCCTTCCCCTGCAGCCCCAGCCCTGCCTCCCCATGCCCACAGAGAACACAGCTTGGGCTCGGGAGGTCCTGGGGTGCCTGGGAGCCAGGCGCAGGTGGAGCTGGCTTGCTGGAGGGACTGTGCTGCTGCGGTGGGGTCGGGTGTACCTGAGGGTGCCGGAGAAGCCTGCGTGCATCCTGGCAATGGAGGCATTGCAGGTGATGTTAGAAATCTTCAGGCGCCCAGCCCTGTCCTTGGCCAGCTGCAGCACTGTGTGGATGTGGACCCCATCCGCAGAGGCGTTGATGGACCCGATGTCATAGCTGGAAGCAAGGAGAGCAGGTGAGAGGTGCACACAGCTCCTACCAGCTGAAGGGCAGCAAGGCACCTCTGGCACCCAACAGGCATGGCCAAGCAGCAGCTCTGCCCCAGCCATGGGGTACAGCCTGGTGCCTGGAGCAGGGGATGGATGTAGCTCACAAGAACCAGTAGAGCAGCTGTCTCCGGAAGCGCAGACTGATGGAGGCATTGTTGATGTTGAAAGCGAGGTCCTGCTGAGGCTGGAAGTGCAGGTCAGACAATGCCAGCTGCAGGTCCATCACCTTGACCCTGCAGGGAAGGGGACAGAGATGGTCAGATGGTCGGACGGACACACACACAGGGACCTGCGTAGACGTGGAGCAGGCAGCACTCACTGGCTGATGTTGTAGTGGAACTGCCCCTCCTTTCCATGCAGGTCTGACACCGTGATGTTCTGCAGCTCCTGCTCCACGAAGCGCAGGCCCTCCTGTTTCACTGAAAAGCAAAGCAAGCCCAAGCTGGCCACAGCCAGGCTGTGCCACCCTCCCAGAAGCATCACACCCCCGCCAGCCCCCTGGGTCCTCTCCAGCTGCCCCACATATGGCAGAGCAGGCAGGGGTCCCGGCTGACAGCCTTACCCATGGGAAGACCCCAGGAGCAGCGTCCCAACATGCCACTCAGCCAGACCCCGGGCGCCGGGTCCCGGCCAGCCCCTTACCCAGGTCCAGCCCCTTCGAGGTAATCCGGATCTTGCAACCGGGTGGGCTGTGCGAGGCTGTGACCAGCCAGGGCAGGAGGAGGAGGAGGAGGCAGCTGCCGGCAGCCATCTTGCACCTGGAGGCAGAGAAGGGGGTCAGTGCGGGCACACAGGAGACACCCGGGGGGGAGGTGGCTGCTGCCCAACCTGCTCACAGCCCCCGGCGCCAAGGAGCACCCCACCACTCTGCTGCTCCCCACATCCTGAAACCTCGCGGTGCTGCCCAGGGCCCCATCCCCTGGAGCACCATGGCTGAGCAGCCCACGAGTGACAGAGCCCCCACCCCAGGGTGCTGCACACAAGCCCCCAGCACGGACCCTGCGGGGGTCGGAGGGTCTCACGTGCCCTGGACACACTCACTGTCAGCTCCTGCCAGCCCAGCAGCGTCCCACCCTGCCCTGGACGTACCCCGCTCCCAGCACCACAGGAGATGTGAGCCCAGCGTGTGCAGCAGCGGGGAGCCCCACAGAGACGGGGCCCTGCCAGCGCCTGGGGCAGCCCCCCCAGGGAGATGTGCTGCCTGCCCGCACACGGGGCTGAGACCAGTTCATCCAGCAGCGACAGACAGAGCTCCCAGCAAGGCAGCGGGGAAGGTCCAGGACTCCCACCACGGCATTTTCCCCCCAGGCCTCTGCGAGGGGGCGCACGGAGGAGCCCTCCTGCCCAGGGTCGCCATCCCGCCCTGAGGCCATGCACGGAGAGGGGTTTGGGGGTTTGGGGGTTGCCTGCACAAGGCCAGCTCAGTTCGGGTACTTACAGTGAGGCTTGTCCTCGGCTCCCCTGGTGCGGGGAAGCTGGATCACGTGAAGGGAGGGAGGGAAAACACCAATAGCTCCAGGAGTTTCTTTTGAGCTGGCTGAGGTTCCCCTGCCTTTATATATCCCCCCAGCTGCCACTCCTTGCAAACCCACAGCTGGGAGGAGACAGCGGGACGGGGAGGATGCAGGTCTGCGGCGCACGCTGAGCCCCGGCTGCCTGCCAGCACAGGCAGCGAGGCAGCGGGCTGCTCAGACAGCCGGGCTCCTTCCTCCCCCACCCCAGACACAGCTCCCCGGTCCCGCACGCACAGCCACGCACACGGCCCTGGGGCTCCCCAGCGCCCCGACTGCACTCAGCCTCGCAAGGGCCACGCGTGTGAGCGGGCTCTGAGGGGGCTGGCATGTCGGGGTGCCCCCCCGGCTCTGTTACGAAGGTTCTGCTGGTGCCAAGCTCCCCGGCAGCCCCCTGGCAGGGTCTGTGCCAGGGGTACAGATGGAGGCAGTTTGGTGCCCGGCTGTGGTGTGAGCCCCGGGCAGAGAGCCCTCCCCACAGTGAGCTCACATCACAGCCGGGCACCAAACTGTGAGCCCCAGCCCTCAGCAGCAGCCCCTGGCTCCGACCAAGCAGCTCGGGGGCTGCAGGACAGGACATGCCTCTGTGCCCGGCCCAGCCCAGCTGGCTCCTGGCAGGCGCTGGGGCTCCTGGCACCCAGAAGGGTCCTGGCACCCATGCTGCCATCCTGCTCCATCCCACCCGTGCAAGGACTTACAGTGGAGGGAATGGGCCACTCCTCAGGAGCCTTCCCCCCACTCCGGTCCCTGAGGGCTCAGCCTGAGCGAGCTGCAGGGGTGCAGCCCGGCTGCTTGTCCCAGGAGGGGCCAAGGGGGCTGAGGGGCTGCCCCCGCCCTCACCACCCCCTTCAGCCACTGGAGCCTCCTCGCTCCAGGGAACCAGACTTAATCCTGTCCCTCCCCAGAGTCCCCTCTCCCTCCCAGGGGTTGGTCTGAGCCAGTGCTTTGAGCTCCAGGAGATAATCCGTGCTGTAGGGCAGCAGAGCCGGGCTGTGCAGGGCTCGTGAGCCCAACGTGGGGAGACTTGGGAGACTTAGTGCTTACACAGCACTTACCCCTCCAGAACTGCTTTGCCAGCATTAACTCATTAAACTGACCCCGGTGCTCTCAGAGCAGAGGGCAGGACTTCTGGGACAGCAAGCAGGTCGGGCCACTGCCCGGGAAGACAGAAAGTCTCTTGGGAAGCTGGGCAGTGGGGATGCTGTGGAGGCAAAGGGCAGGAAACGGCCCTGCAGCTTGGAGCTCTGGCCCTGCAGCTGCTCTTGTCCCCCTGCATGGCGACCATGAGCCGGTGCTGGCCACTGTCTGCCCTGTGAACCAAGCCAAGGGCCCCAAAGGCATCCTCATCGTATGCGAGGGGACAAAGGGGGCTCCCGCAGCACCCTCCAGAAACTGGCCAGCCCAGTAAATGCCAGGACCCAGCAAATGCTGCATCCCCTTTCCCACCCTGTGTCATCCTCCAGCATGTGCTGCGCTGGATCCAGGCTGCTCCAGTCATGCTGTGAGCACCACGGTCTCTTGTGGGGCCCAGGCTCCCACGCCACAGCTGGTAGAGGCACATCTGCCCCCAGTGTGCAGCCCAAGGCTCCGTGAGGATGCAACCGGTGGGGCCCGCGGGAGCTCCTGCCGTGCCAGGGAGCGTCGCGGGGCACGCAGCACAGCAGGCCGTGCCGGAAGGCAGCCACGCTGCGGCTCCTGCAGCAGAAGCCACCGGTCTCGGGGGCCAGGAGCGATCCCAAGGGCCGGCAGAGCACGGCCGCCCCACTGCACCAGGGCCCAGCTCCGGCTGCCAAGGGCCACACGGGGCGTGAGGCAGCGCACAACTGTCCCATCGCAGCCGCTCCAAGAGCCGCGCTCACGGGCCGAGTCATGGACTAAACGCGCCGAGGCAGAAGCGGCACCAGGCCGCGCCGCGGGGGGTGCAGGGCCGCAGGACACGGGCGCTGCCAGGAGCCGGCCCGCGGGCCGAG
>VZTU01026993.1:0-14150 GCA_013400835.1 Zapornia atra | reverse complement strand
CGACGGCCACGCGTCCCGCCAGGCAGCCCGCCACCGTAAGTACTCGCCTGCCCGGGCGCGGGGCCGCCCGGCCTCCGCCCCGCTTAGACCGCGGCCCCGGACTCCTCCCGTCCAGCCTGCAGAGTTGTCGCCGCCGCCGCCTCCTCCGTTCCGCACTCGCTGGGCACCGGCGCCCGTGGCTGCCCGCCGGTCCCGGCCCGCCGCGCTGAGGAGCTCCGTCCCGTCACCGCCTCCGGGAGGGCAGCCCCGGGAGCTGCCTCCGCGCTGCCCGGCAGCATGCTTTCCCTCGGCAGACCCCTCGGTCCCCGGCGCGCTCGCTGCACGTGTGCGTGCCGCCTCGGGAGCTCTCTGTGCTCTGCTCAGCCCCTGTCCCGCCTGGCCAGGCGCGAGGGCTGGCGCTCGGGAAAGGGAGAAGTACCGGTGGAGGGAGGCAGTGGCTTGGCTTCCAGCCTCCTGAAGCAGCTGGTTCTGGGATGAGGGAGAACCGTGTTGTGTCCCAGGGGGCTGTCGCTGCTTTCCTTTGTCTGCACTTGCTGTTGTCTTGTGTAAAATCCTACCTCGTTGGAATGGAAACAAATAATGATCCTGTTTGCTGTACTTCTTTACTTTGTGTCTTCCACCTTGCTGTGGTCTCTCTGGTCGTGCTGCTGCTCCTAGGTTGTAAGCTCTCTGGGCAGGGACGGCGTTCTACTGTGTCTGTGAAGTACTGTATGCATTGCCATGGTGTATAAAAACAATACCGTAATCACCATAAAATGCTTACTCTGGATCCCTTTCACTGTCTAAAATCCCACTACTAGTTACATAAAAGTACAGTTGCTTCTGTCAGGATTCCTCTTAGTTTGCTTTCTCCCTTTTCCCAGACTTGGTACTTGAATTTAATACTCATCAACAGTGATCAAGTTTCTTGTCTATTTCCACCATTCTAGTTTATCCATAAATGGGAGAACCAGTGACCCCTGTGTGCCAGCTGGTTTCAGTGAGCTGTGGTGGAAGAGTCCCTGGCGAGTCGCTGCAGCTAGCCTGTGCTGTCCAGTCAGGGAAGGTCCTGATACCCAGTGCTCTGTGTAACTTCTTGAAGTACAACCTTGGCTCCCTTGGGGAGTCTGGTCCCATCAGTACATGCCAGCTCATTAGAATATGTTGTTTCTGTGGCGTGCAGGACACATCAGCAACTGCACGTGCAAGTGTGTTTGTGGCTTAAGGAGCAGGGGCTAAACCTGTCCAGAAGTGCCTGTGCCTGCAGTCTGCCCTGCCAGGGGTCCTGCCCTGCAGCCCCTCGGCTTCCCCTGTGCTCCCCTGCCCCCAGGGCCTTGACGCCATCCCCGTGCTGGGCTGCCTTGCTGCCTCTGGCAGAGCTGAGGTGATGTAGAGGGCACGGTGGGGTTGGAGTTCAGGAGGAGGTGTGAGTAAACAAATGTTGTGCAACGCTCACCTGCTGAGGCGACTGCGTGTCTGCGATGGCACTTAGGCTCTGCAGACGCTGCTGCCTGTGGGCTTGGTGACTGTTAGCTGCCTAGCTCTGAGCAGAGAGCAGAACTCCAGGTCTCTGCAGGGTCCCACACTTTCCCTTGCTTACCCTTGCTGGAAGCACAGAAACATCTGAGATGGTCCAGCATTCCTCAGCGCTGCCCTGCGTCACGCTGGCTGCACAACCAGAGCTATACACAGCTTAGCTAGTGCCTCCTAATCCTTCATCCTTGTCAGCTCCTACCTGAGCATCCTGCTCTCCTGAGATAGCCAGCACAATTTTGTGGACAGGAAGGGGAGTGAGGGTGAATAAATCCAAAATAACTCGGTGTGCAGAGCAAGCCAGGGTGTTTCCTTAATATGATAGAGGAGGGAGCCTGCTGCTGGGGCTGCTGTGGTGTCCAGTTAAAAACACACTTCTGTATACAAGGCAGGGCTGCGGTAGCACAAACTAGAGTTGCGTAGGGTGTCTCCAAAGACCTGAGTAAAGTGTCTGAAGTAGGTGGTAATTATTTAAAATGCTTTGTTTCCCCTCAGTTCGTTGCCACCACAGCCAGAGCTGCCAGAGAGGCGCAGTCTGCAGTGCTGTTTGAGAAACTTCCCCAGGGGAAGAATGGGTGACTAAGAGAGGGAAAGCCTGGCTGTGTCTCTCCAGCTGCCAGCATGAAATGATGATTAAGATGAGCTGTATTGTTTCAACAGGCTTTTTTTTTTTATTACTGTTGTTATGAAGATGAAAAGCACCAAAGGCTACAACAGCCTGGCTGAGGCCTGGCAGCTCCTCTGGGCCTGGGACAGGCTGAGGAACACGATTCAGGGGTTTCTGACTCCTACCCTGTGTTCTCTGAACCACGGCTGTTACTCAGGCACTGAGGCTACTTTATGCAGCACGAGTATCTTTAGTGAAAGCCTTCTTATGTGTAGTTATGTGTGTGCAGGTGCTGATTTAACCTGTCTCTGAGGGTGACAGGTTGCATACAGCTGGTAGCATTGGAGTGGCAGATCTGTGCTCACAGAGGCGTGTGTTTTATTTCCTATGCTCCCAGTCCTGATGTGTGGGACCAGGCGCTGCCCTCTTAGGAGAGATCTAGCTGGAAAGTGAGTATTCTGAATGCTGGCCTTAAGACCTCCTTGGCTGACACCATTTAAAGCTCAGCACTCCTCATAGCTAGCTGCACATAGAACAGGTGTTGCTCAGGATGTAGGTGCTGCCTTGTGTGTACTGGTTCAAACCCTGTGTCCCTGTCTGAACTTGTAGTGCTGCAGCCTGCTGGCTCTGGGGTCTTCTGCTGTAGCCTGGGTTTACAGCTGAGTGGCTCTGGGGTCTTTTCCTGCTGTAACCTGGGTTTTCTGTGCTGTTTGGTTTTGGTTTTCCCAGTGTGGTTGCTGAGAAATGGCCAATGAGAATCACGGAAGCCCTGCGGAGGAAGCGTCTCTCATGAGTCACTCACCTGGCACCTCCAACCAGAACCAGCCCAGCTCCCCCAAACCTATGCGACTGGTACAGGACCTCCCAGGTACCCGCTCTGTTTTTGGAGAGGCACAGTTCTGCAGGGCCCTGCTAGCAGGGAAGAGAAGGTGAACTGAGGCTGCTCTTCAGGCCTGCTCCTCTCCTGACTCTCGCTTCTCCCCAGATGAGCTGGTGCAGGCTGGCTGGGAGAAGTGCTGGAGCAAGCGGGAGAACCGCCCCTACTACTTCAATCGCTTCACCAACCAGTCTCTGTGGGAAATGCCTGTTCTGGGACAGCACGATGTCATTGTAAGTAGGCACTCATCTCCAGAGGCTGTGCCAACACTGGGACAGGTGTTGTGGTCTTGTGCACTTCAGGTTGCACACGTGGGAGGGTCTGCTCTGCCCTCAGAGCTCCTCACTGAGCCCAGCGCCTGGTTTGGTTCTGACATGTTCCCCCTTGAGGTGTGTGCTCAGGCACTGCTGTTCCAGGGGTGCACTGCTCAGCCTGGGGAGTTGTGTTGCATTTTTCCCATCTGAGTTTTTAAGAAAAGCATACAGACACAGGTCCAGAAGAGATGTATTTAATATTTGGGGTTTGGAGCTTCCTGCAGGTGTGAGCATTGGTGTCCTTATTTCCATCCGTGCGGGAGCCTGGGGTGGTGAGATGGGAAATGAAAAGGGCTTACTGTGTGTGTTTGGGATTCTGCAGCAGCAGCTGATGAACTAATGTGTGCTGTTCCTTGCATGCCCACAGTCAGACCCCCTGGGATTGAATGCTGCTCCGATGCCCCTGGAAGGGGGGATGATAGATGCCTCTGTGGAGAGCAAGCAGAGGAAGAGGAGATTCTCCGAAGAGGTTCCACCGAGTGGCAACAGTGTAAAAAAGCCTAAGGTGGGTCTGGGTGCTGTGAGGCACATGGGCTCAGGGATGCTCTTCACACTGAAATCTAGCAGGGTTTGGAGCTTGCACCTATATTCTTTTAAACTCTCCAAGGCCAGACCAACGCAGTGAGACTCAAGCGTGACAACTGACACTTGGCAAGTACAGAGTGGAAGCAGCCTCAGGTCCTGCCAAGTTGCCATTGCTCTCACAGCCTGAGGGGGAGTATGGAAGTTGGGAGATAACACATTATGACTGAAAGACAAAGACATGGCAGCTTGCATGTCTGTGTTAACTTATCCCAGCAGCAGGCAAAATAGGCTCTAGCAGTTCACGAGGGTATCCTGAGACGTGCAGGGCTGTTGGGTGTACCGGGCAGCTGCCCTTTTGCCTCTCTCTGTGGGGCAGTAATTAATCTTTTGCACACCCAGGTCGATGTTCCAGGAAACACAGCTGCTCAGCCAGTCCCCAGCTCTCCCAGTATTCCAGGAACCTCTGTTTTGAAGGCGTGGTGTGTTTCACCTGAAGATAAACAACAGGCAGCTCTTCTACGACCAACTGAGTGAGTAGTCCATTTGTTTTCTGTTCTTCTCTCAGTGGTAGATTAGAGGTACCTGGTTCCCCGAAATCTTTGAGCAAGAACCTGAGGGATGTTAAATCCTCTGTATCTTAGTAGAGAGTCTTGACAGTTGAATTTCCTGGCTGGTGAAACAGCCCAAGGAAGCGTCTTTAGAAGTAATATTTGATAATTAGCCAATGATATGGCCATCCTGGTGACATCTGTTTCTGCCATAGAGTATATTGGGACCTGGATATTCAGACAAATGCAGTGATTAAGCAGAGAGCACCATCTGAAGTGCTTTCTCCACACCCCGAGGTGGAGCTGCTTCGATCCCAGCTCATTCTCAAGCTGCGGCAACATTACCGCGAGCTCTGCCAGCAGCGAGAAGGTAAGGCCCTGTTGGGTTCCCCTTATCTGGCTTCTCAGTCCTGCAGTACCCTGGGGTTCTTCCCTCTGCTTTATCATTGACTTGTCCTTGTGATCACTTCTTGTGATGGTTACACTCTTTGGGACATCCTTGGTTGTGAACTCGTTCAGCAGAACTCCAACGCGATGGGGTCCTTGCCAGTCTGTCTCTTTACTGTCTTGATTAGACAGTTTGTGTGTGTGTGCTTCCCCAGGGATTGACCCCCCAAGGGAGTCCTTCAATCGCTGGATGTTGGAGAGGAAGGTGGTTGATAAAGGGACAGATCCTCTTCTACCAAGTGACTGCGAGCCAGTAGTGTCCCCTTCCATGTTCAGAGAGATCATGAATGACATTCCCATCAGGTACACATCAAAGACAGGGCACCTCACTGGGATGGGTTTGTCTTGGGCTGGTCCAGTGATTTGCTGCTGGTTGTTCTGTGCTCCTGTGGTTTAATTTCTCCAACGAAGTGCTGGGGTGCTGGGGTTGTAAAGCTTGGGCACTGGGGCTGGCTTCCACACCTTCCTGGCAGCTGTGGAACTGATGCCTGTGAATTACACTCCCCTCAGGTTATCCAGAATCAAGTTCCGTGAGGAAGCCAAGAGACTGCTCTTCAAGTACGCGGAGGCTGCGAAACGGCTGATCGAATCCAGGTGGGAGCTCCTCTTACCACACTCTCACCTTCAGAAAGGAGACAAAGGTCACTGGGGCTTTTAGAAGGGGCTGCTGCATCCCACCCTGCTGAGCATTGGTCATCATTTTACCAAGGAAAAGCCAGGTTAGGAACTTAGAGGAAAAAAACCCAGTCGTGCTGGAGGTACCTTCTGATAGTAATGTGTGCAGAGACAAGAGAGGACCTGTGAAGTGCTGGACATGGAATGCCTTCTCTCATTTATCCCTGAGGAAAAACCACCAGTGCTATTAAACAGCCACAAGCTTAGAGTGGTATTTTATTATACCATGAATTATATTCTTGATGAGTTCTGCCAGAGGAGAGAATTGAGAAAGTTAATGCTGTGGGGAAAACAAGAAGCTTGTGGGCGTGTTCAGTGGGGTAGTTCCCTCAGTCCCAAGCTCCTAGCAATGCCTGCACTCAGAAAGGAGAGATCAAAACAGCCCGTTTCCACCGTAGATAAATGCTTTATCTGCCCATCCTGTTGCAGAGAGGACAGAAGACAGCTACACTGTGTTTTGGAGAGAGCGTGGCAAACCCTAGGCATTCCATTGTCTAGAAGCACATTCCAGAGGAGGCCTGGAGGGGAGTGAAAGGGTAGGGCCAGGAGGAAGTGTCAGCAGCTTCATTCCTCCACCAGCAGAAGACCATTGTGGTGGGATGGAACGTAATGGCATGCAGCTGTGGATTAAATCCTGCTTCTCCATTTGTGCAGGAGTGCTTCACCAGACAGCAGGAAGGTGGTGAAGTGGAACGTGGAGGACACCTTCAGCTGGCTGCGACGGGACCATTCTGCCTCTAAGGAGGACTACATGGTCAGTGTCCCTCTGCCCCGGGGCGCTGGGAGCCTGGGAAAGGATGCGGGGGGGTCGTGTTGGGGCCAGATAAGAGTCCTGCTAGAGAAGGCAGCGACTGCTTTCCTTTGTGGAATGGGAGTGACAGCAGCATGAAGACTGTGCATACCTCTGGGGAGTCTGGTGGTGGGTTCTGTAAGGGACTCTGGTTCTCTGGTTCTGCAGGACCGCCTGGAGCACTTACGCAAGCAGTGTGGGCCCCATGTGTCTGCTGCAGCCAAGGACTCTGTTGAGGGCATCTGCAGCAAGATTTACTACATATCCCTTGAGTATGTCAAGCGGATCCGAGAGAAGCATCTTGCCATCCTCAAAGAGAACAACATCTCTGGTATGCAGCCAGCACTGCTCCCTGGGGCAGTGCCCTGGGCTCCCCCTTCCCGACATCGACACTGCTGGGAGGGCTGCTCTGATTCCTGGGGCTGAGTTAGTGAAGTCAGGAGCAGCCAGCCCGCTGCAGGTCTGAGCTTAGACACGGTGCTGTGCAGTGCCAGGTGTCTTCCATCAGGCACTGCTACCGGCTGTAATGCCAAATGCTGTAACTATGATTTGTCAGGGTTGAGTAACTTGTTAGGAGCTGGCCACACTGAACTTCATTTCCCTGGGCTGTGCTGTTTGGTTCTGCTTCCTGAGTTCCTGGGAAAGCTGATTCTGCCCTTCCTAGTGCAGAGGGCTCTCTTCTCCCTGTATATTCTCCTCAGCTGCATTTCTTGGATTCTAAGCACCTTCTGTGCTCCTGTGCCTCCCAGTGCATCGCTCTGCACCGCTCTTCCAGCAAAGGAGTCATGTTCTTTGATCTTTGCTTTCTTCCTAGTTTGTCTGTACCTCTAGTCACCTTTTCCTTTTGCTGTGGTCCCTGCTTCTTTCATTGCCACCATTCTGTAGTTCTTTTCCTTTTTCCCTCCTTACTGTCCCCAGACTCCTCCAGATCCCACTGTCTGCCTTTTGCTGCTTGTTTCCCCTCCTTTTTTGCTCCTGCTGAAGCTGCTGTCCCCAGTGGATAACCACAAGGTGGCAGGAAGATTCCTGCACTTGACACTGGGAATATTTATTGTACTTTGGATCAGTTTGGGGCAAACTGAAACAATAACAATAAAGACAGGGGAAATGTTTCAGTTCTCTGGAGCGTTCCTCGTGATGCTGGAGTGGTTGTGTGCAGTCTGTGGTGTTAGAGGTGGAGAAGCACTGTGAAAAGGAACTGCTCTAATCTCTGGTAGTGGGTGATGGCATTAATTTGGGGGAATCAGCTCGGAGTCTGGGTAGCTGCCTGCAGGGTTTGTGAAGCACCACCACGGTGGCTTTGGGGTGACCAGTCTGCTCTTCAGCCCTGTTCCTGTCGCTGCGTGTTCTGAGGTGGACGGTGTGTCCCAGCCACCCTTGGATTCTAACGCCAGCCTTTCTCTTCGTTCTCCCCAGCTGAGGTAGAAGCCCCTGAGGTCCAGGACAGGCTCGTGTACTGTTACCCAGTGCGACTGGCCGTGCCCTCCCCGCCGCTCCCCAGCGTGGAGATGCACATGGAGAACAACGTGGCGTGTGTGCGCTACAAGGGCGAGATGGTGAAGGTCAGCCGCAACTACTTCAGCAAGCTGGTAAGGGCTGGCTCCCAGTCCTGCCTGACTGGTCCCAGACTCCTCTTTGCTGAGAGCCTTCATCTCTCCTTGCCCTCCGAGAGGGGGGATGAGTGCTGACCTGGTGGAGGGTGAGAGACACTGCCCTAAGAGTAGCAGAAATGAGGACAGCTACTTTCACCTCACTCGGGGTCAGGCTTCTGCTGGCCACACTTCTGAGGGATGTGTGTGTATGCTTCAGATATATTCTGTGCTGCAAGAATGGCCATGCTCCCAGCAAGGCAGCCCTTGATGAGAGGTGCTTGCAGATGTGGTGCCTTCATTCATGCTAGTAAAGTGCCTGTGGTTCACTCACAGAGCTAGAGGAGATGTGCTGAAGAGCCTCCTTGCAGGGCCCCACCTGCTCCTTTGTTGATCAGTGTCCCTGTCTGGGCTGTTTGGGTGCTGTCCTGTCTTTGTTGACTCTGTTTCATGGCTGGCCTTTCTCTTCCAGTGGCTTCTCTATCGGTACAGTTGCATTGATGACTCTGGCTTTGAAAAGTTTCTGCCCAGGGTTTGGTGCCTTCTCCGCCGATACCAGGTACTGTCTCCTCACAGTTGTGGTACATCAGAAAGCTTTAGTAAGAGTGGGGAACCAAACTTCCTGGCTTTGCTCTGGGGAATATCCACAGCTCTGGGAGCCTGGTGCAAATTAGGGCTTAAACTTGGTCCCTTGCCTGCTCCCTGTGTTTTGTGGCAGGACTGTGGTCTGGGGAGCAATGGTGACCTGGACTGGAGACCTCAGGGTGGGTAAAGATAAGTTTTTACAGAAGAAACCACCTCTGAGGTGTCTGTGAGAAGAAACCTTGACTCTGAGGACCAGCTAAAGATTCATGGGGGACGTATCTGAAAACTGACAGTTGGTTTGTGGGGCCTGAGTTGGATAAAACATCTAAAGAGCATTCTTGGGTACATGCAGGGGACCTACACCAATTTGAGAAAGGACGAGGGGGCCCTGTGTACCTAGAGGAGTGGGTGCATGGACGTGTGGCCCCGGGTGAGTGGAGGGAGCAGCAGGAGGAGCGAGTGCAGGCACGGCTCACCGGGGTTTGCTCTCCTCAGATGATGTTCGGTGTGGGTCTGTACGAAGGAACTGGTCTGCAGGGGGCACTTCCCGTGCACGTCTTTGAAGCCCTCCACAAGCTCTTTGGAGTGAGTTTTGAATGCTTTGCCTCGCCCCTGAATTGCTATTTTAAACAGTACTGTTCGGCCTTCTTGGATACAGACGGGTATTTTGGATCCAGGGGGTGAGTCTTTGTTCCCCTGCCCTTGCTGTGTTGCTGTGTGGGTGCGTGCACGTGCAGTGACTCAGGACAGGCTGACGTGGCTCGTGTGTTCGGGGCGGTAGCTCAGAGGGGTGTGTGCTTCAGGCCTGCCTACAGGCATTGAGGGGACACGGGCTGGAGTGGGACTGTCAGGAGTGTGCCGTCACTCCGGTTAGAGGGCTCCAGTCCCAGGAGTAATGCAGTTTGCACGTCTGCCACCCTGTGCCCTTGTTCTGGGCCTTCAAGCAGTCAGCTTGAATTAGGTGTCACCTTCCATGACTTCAGAGGGAGCCTGTCCCCAGCAATCAGGCCTGCTGGTAGAAGTGGTGGGCTGGGAGCTCAGACTTTCTGACAGCAGGACTACCTTTCCTGAGGGAATGGGTGATTTTTAAGTTGTGGAAATGAGAAATCTAGCCTCTCTGATAGGCATCTTTCCCTTTTTCCTTCAGCCCATGCCTGGATTTCTTCCCTATAAGTGGCTCTTTTGAGGCAAATCCTCCGTTCTGTGAGGAGCTGATGGATGCCATGGTCTCTCACTTTGAGGTAGGTTCCCGACCCCGTGGAGCTGTGCAGTCAGTCCTCTTCCCGCTGCTCCCGCGCCCTCGCAGCGGGGCTGCGATGCAGGAGACGAGGGACAGGGACTGCTGCAGCACTGCTCTGGAAGCAGGAAAGCTTCCTTTCAGTAGAGCCCATCAGCTGTGTCATTGCCCAGCTGGCACTGAGACTGTTCATGTTCTTGTGGAACTAGAAACTGCTGGAGAACTCCAGCGAGCCTCTCTCCTTCATCGTCTTCATCCCCGAGTGGCGGGACCCTCCGACACCAGCCCTGACCCGCATGGAGCAGAGCAAGTTCAAGCGGCACCAGCTCATCCTGCCAGCCTTCGATCACGAGTACCGCAGCGGCTCTCAGCACGTCTGCAAAAAGTAGGCCTTCTTCTGGGTCCTTCTGGGAATGCAGCTGTGTGGCAGACACCTCATCCCCAGTTCAGATGGGTGGGAAGTAGGGAGCAGGCAAGGAAAACCACAGATTTTTAAGACAGGCAAAGGGAGCGCTGGGAATTTCACATTTGGTTAATTCCTTCTGAGTTACCTCAGTGATGAGACGCTTGTGAGGGGTATGCTCCTTGGGTACAAAGTCCAGTCTGAGCAGGTCACAGATGCGGTGCTGCAGTGATCACCCGCGCTGCTCTGCCAGCCCCCTGCTCTGGTGAGCCAGCCAGGCAGCGTCTCCGGGCTGCCAGGTGCCAGTTGGTATCGCTCAGGGGGAGGTGGAAGCAAAGGACCGGTGGGATCTTGGTCCTTGGTGGAACAAGCTGGCCATCCGTCTGCTGCTTCAGCAACAAGTGCTTAGACACAGCGCTCTCTGTGCTTGTGTGTGATCGATGCCTCACTGTGATGAGTCCCTCTCCAGGGACAGCAGTGTCCCCGTGCGCCTGCTGGTAGACAGCTGCGTGGCCGTACAGCATCAGCCTTTCTCCTCTGAAAGGTCACAGGCCTCTCCCCTTACTCAGAAATGCCTGACACTGCGCTGCACCTGCTCTGCTCAGAATGAGAGGAAAGCAGGGAGACAAATAACTTGTCCTAAACGTGACATGCTGGAAGAGGAGGGGCGGGCGCTAGGAAGCGTGTCTGGGTGGGAGCTGTGTGACGTGTGGGCAGGTGGGCCAGGGGAGATGCTGAGTGCCTGTGCTCTTCCCTTGCAGAGAGGAGATGTACTACAAGGCCGTGCACAACACAGCCGTCCTCTTCCTGCAGAACAGTGCAGGCTTTGCCAAGTGGGAGCCCACGCCGGAGCGGCTGCAGGAGCTCGTCGCAGCCTACAAGCATTCAGGCCGGACCCTCAGCTCCTCGTCCTCCTCATCCTCATCCTCCTCCTCTTCCTCCTCCACAGCAGACAAAGAGCGGGAGCTGGGCCGAGAGCAAAGCAGCAGCCGGGAGACTAATCCCAACTAAGGTGCAGAGGTGCAAGGCAGCAGGGGAGGTGCCGGCAGCCCCAAGGAGGCTTGCTGGGGCAGTGGAGAGACTGCTGGCTGCGCAGCACCGGCCCGGGGGACTCTAGCGCAGCAGCTCCACGGCACCTGCTTTCCTCTGCGAACTGCATGCCGCCCTGCCAGGAGCGCCGGGAGCACCTGCGGCCCGTGCCGAGGAGAGGCTCCGCTGCAGCCCTCGCCGGAGGGCACAGCAATCCAGCGTGGCGTGGCGTGGCAGGAGGAGCAGGCAGCCCCTTCGACGCCAGAGTGCCGAGGGAAGAGGCAGCCAGCGCTGGGTCGCGCACACAGGTGGAAGGACAGCAGGACAGACGGAGGGATGGATGGCAAAGCGCGAGTGCTCGGCGCCTGGCGCCGCGGCTGGAGGGGCCCCGGCAGCTGGCCGCAGCCCGGTGCCGGCGGGAGAGGGACGGGCAGAGCCCGGGGGTCCTGCGGCCGCTCCGGCACCAGCACCGCTCCGTGTCCATAGTGTAAATAGTCGTGGCGCGGCGCCCGCGCTCCCGCAGGGCTGCTGCTCCCAGCGCATCCGTGTTTCTTCCCCACGTGTGAGTCCCGTGTTCGCCGACGCTGTGTACCGTAGAGGGGAGGAGCGGGGCAGAGGAGCTCCTTTGGTGTGTAAAGACGTCTTTGCAGCTGTTTTGTAGTCGTTGTGGTTTTTATGCGGAGCCTCCGGGCTTTATTTAACCTCCTTGGGTTTTGTTTTGTAAGGATTAATTTAACACCGCTAACCATTTTATTACTTTTATCAAGAAGAGCAAAGTCTATTTTTGATTTCTGTTTCCTAGTTCTTAGGAACATTAAAACCAGCATACAGCTCTGCCCCGTGTCCGTGCCTTTCCTTCTCAGTCAGCCAGGGCTCTGTGCTCACCCCCTGCCCTGTGCCTCTGTCTCACTCTGGCTCAAAGGTAGAAAAATGTTGTTGGGTTTATTTTCTCTCAGAACTTTCTGGGCCCTGACCCGTGGGGTGCTGCAGTGCCCTCCTGCTGCATTTATTTTTCCTAATGACCAGTGTGAACCCCCAAAAGCAACCTGGCTACCCTCTTGCTGTGACATCTGCCTTTCTTTTCCCTGTAGCAGCCCTCCACGCAGCGTAGGCCAGCTGCTCTGGCAGCCCTTTGCCCCCCGATTTGGGGAGGTCCAGACTGGGCTGCAGTGCAGGCACAGCCCCGGTGAGGTGGTGAGAGCTCAGCTGGGCTTCCCGGGGGTGTCTTGGCTGGGTGGGGCGGCCTGGGCTGGACTCGGCGCTGTGGAAGCAGAGACCTTGGTCGTGCTTCAGCACAGCCACCAGACCTGCCCCGTCCCTGGCTGCTGGAGCAAGGGATCTGCTGCCATCTACCAGTGCCCCTGTGCTGGGCACTGGGGAGGCTGCACCTCAAGTGCTGGGCCCAGTTCTGGGCTCCTCACCATCAGAAGGACATGGAGGTCCTGGAGCGAGTTCAGAGAAGGGCAACCAGGCTGGGGAAGGGGCTGGAGGGCAAATCCTCTGAGGAGCGGCTGAGGGAGCTGGGGGTGTTCAGCCTGGAGAAGAGGAGCCTGAGGGGAGACCTTCTCCCCACCTCCCCTGCCCTGCCAGGAGGGTGCAGAGAGGTGGGCGAGGGTCTCTTCAGCCAGGGGACAGGAGATGGGACAAGGGGCAATGGGCTCAAGCTGCCCCAGGGCAGGGTCAGCTCAGCTGGGAGGGCAAAGTTCTTCCCTGGCAGAGTTGTGGGGCTGTGGCACAGGCTGCCCAGGGAGGGGGCTGAGTCCCCAGCCCTGGGGGGTTTTAACAGAGGGGAGATGAGGTGCTTAGAGATACAGTTTATCACGGGTCAGGAACAGTTGGACACAACGATCTTAAGGTCGTTTCCAGCTCAGTCATTCTGTGACTCTGATCTGGCCCAACGGGGCTTCCCTGCCTCACGGCTTTTCACCGATACACCGCGCGACCTGATCGATCGGTGCCCCGAGACGCGGCCCCGCAGGGCTGCAGGGTCCAGGAGGCACTGACCCCCCAGGAGCAGCTCCCCCTCAGCCGGAGCGCACAGGCTGCCCCGGCGCCTGCAGCCCGCCCAGGGGCTCTGGAGGTGAAGCCAGGAAGTTCCCCAAGCCCCGAAAAGCGGGATCAGGGAACTGCCACTGCTCTGAGACCCCAGAGCTGCCCCGCCAGGCTCTGGTAAGTACTGTGGCCCCCCAGGTGCCCCCAGTCCTGGCTCACTGGGGTGCAGAAGTGGGTTGAGGAGACCAGATGTGCATTGCTGGCACCGAGCATTTCTCTGTGCCCCAAGATCTCCCATGTGAGGTGACTTGCTGGGTTCCTCCATGGGCGTGCAGAGCCTTCCTGCTGGACACTTCATGCCTGAAGCACCTTCTCTCCCCAGTGCCAAGCAGGAGCCACCTGTTCCCACGGGCTGAGGCTCTGCCTGTGCTGCGGGAGCCCTGGGGACCCTGTCCTGCAGCCGCTCTCTCCCCCGGGCCGGGGGCTGCAGGGCCCCAGGGCCCACTGCCTGCAGCCGCCAGGCAGGGCAGATGCATCCTCAGGGCTGCCCGTGAGCGAAGGGGCCGCAGGGAGCCGGACCGACCCCCCCGCGCACACCCGCTGCAGCCCGGCGGGGACCCCGGGGAACCCCTCTGCCTGCCCCGGCCGAGCCCTGTGCGGAGCAGGTGGGTCTGATCCCGCCTCAGCGGGGCCCCGCACCGCACCGCTACCGGCCGTCCGAGCATCCGCCTCCCGCTCCGCGTTGCCAGGCCAACGCCGCGGAGGATGCTGGCAGCCCCTGCGCCTGGGCTGCCTCCGCAGCGTGGCGGGCAGCGCGCCCCACGCCTCTCCATGGGGCTCACACCGCCGCCGGCACCCTGCCTGCCTCCGCGGACAGGGCCGCAGCTCGGCCCAGCGGGGCCGCAGGACCGGGGACCGACCCGCAGCAGCGTCCCTTCCCGGAGCCCCGGCGCAGACCGCAGGTACCGGCAGCGCGGAGCTGCCCTGCGGCGTGGGCGCGGAGGGGAGGGCGGGAGGGGG
>VZTU01026991.1:350-11522 GCA_013400835.1 Zapornia atra | reverse complement strand
AAAAAACTTTTACAGTATCCTCACACCCTTTTTTTCTTTTCTTTGATAGATGTTTCTAAAGCCTATTTTTCTTCCTCTGTTTCCTCATAGGGGGCATACTCACACTGCTTTTTGTCAAAACAATTGTGGTTTTGGTTGTCCAGTGTTTGTCTGTTGGTTCAGCCTGTGTCCTGTAGCAGCTGCCACAACAATCTGTGTATTTACAGACATTTCAAATCCAAAGTGGTTCTTCCAGACCTGCTACCTCATTCTGCTGAATTTAAAAAAGGGAAATTTAGAAATAAAAAGAGTAAACTATTCACTCCTTCACATCACAAAGTTTTTGGTTTTTTTTTTCATTTAAGGTATGAATCAATGAGTGAAAATTTGTTAACTGAAATGCTTAATTGGTATCAATATCCATCTATTTTGGTTAATCAATTAACATACATAACAATAGTCCTACTGGACTCTGACCAAGACTTGACCTAGCCTATTACATGACCTTAAGTAATAAGAAAACACACCTGCCCCCAGAGATCAGGACAAATGCATCTCATACTTTTATTTGTGTTGGCTGGTGGGGGTGGGGGTGTTTTGTTTTGGGATTTTTTGTTTGTTTGTTTGTTTGTTTTCTGGGGGGAAGGTGTTCTTCCGTTTTAAACCTTTGTAATCTGTGGTTTGTGTGCCCACTGGATCAGGGGTTGTATTTTATCTTTGTATTCTGTGGACTTCCACTCTGCAGTTACATGCAGAAAAGGACTTTGGGCTTTTCCCCTGCACATTTAGACATAGCAAATCTTATTTTACATTTCAGTGAATACAGCTGACAGCTGAAGTAAAGTAGTTGTTGTTTCTTTGCTATTTCTGTAGTTCTGAATTGTTAATTTTCATCTGGGAGGTAAAATGCATGCACTTCATTTGTTTTCTGAGGTACTTTTATGAAGTAACAACTGAGCAGTGTATATAACTGATCATATAGTAAGGCTTTTGACAAAGCTTTTAAATGAGTCTATCTGCTATCCTGTTTTGAAAGAGAAGACAAAACATCGAATAATTTTATACTCTCCATTGTAAGCAAACCTTTTGAACTCAAAGTCTGAAGAATAGAATTAGGCAAAATACTCTACTTTTCCCAAATGCTGTGTTCTTAATTAAAATCCCACTGGAAGTCACATTAGGCTGTGTTTCAATGGAAGTAGCTGTTCCCTGTCAGTGCCTTTGATGCTTCAGCTGAAGTAGTTTTACCAAGCCATCTAGTGTGCAGTGCGTGAGCGTCTCTGATAAGACTTCTTCCTTGTAGGGATGAAATCCAAAAATCAATGTCAGATGGGAATCAAAGTTCTTAAAGTTTGAAGGGTTGATAGAAAAAGATTTTAATGAGTGAGAATTTCAATCTTTAACTCACAAATTTGGCTGAAAGGGTAGCCATGAAATTCCAGGGTGAAGATGTCTGGGAGAGATATTTGAAAATCAGGAGGTTAAAAAACCCGTTTAAATGAAAATTAAGAGTAACATTTTGGTGGAAAGAAAGAAATATTTTTTTCCATATTTTACCTGGAAATGTAACTCAGATTCTGAGGAAATTAAGTATGTGCCTGCACCTTTGTGAAACTGGATGATAACCACATTCCAATTACCTCTCAGTAATAAGAAGCATAAAACTTAATTGCTTCTATTCAAGTAGCTATTGCTTCTAATTTAAAATAAATAAAGAATCCCAGCACCCAGAAACAGGGTTACTGAAGACACCACTAAGTTGACTGATTAAGATAGAAGATCTAAACAAGGGAAAAAATTCTTTTTTTTTTTTTTTAATTTCAACATGGCATCTGTAAGCTAAGGTTAATTTTGTCAGTGATCAATTATAGCCATATGGAAATAAAACTATTTTAATTGGTAGTATTGCTGCATACATATTTTTTAATATAAGCCCCCTTTTTTCCTAATAGACTACTATTTTTTTTTTCCCTGTTCAACCCAGCCCCATTTTTCTTTACTAAAAATTGTGTGATTGTGCCATACATCGGATGTTGGCACTTAAAGAGCTAATTTTACACTATGACAGGAAAATCATTCAAGTGAAAAGAAGGTAGTTGCTCCTTCTTCATGTAACAGGATCAAATGAAAAACGAATAATAAAGACAAAGAGGAGAAATAAATTGGAAACTTATTAATCATGACAGTTGGGTTCCACAGCTCCTAATTCTAACCTGAAATTTGCCTCTTTCAAGTATTTACTCTGAAATAAAATGCAATTATAAAACAAATAGGGGAAAAGAGTTTAAAAAAATGACTTCAATGCGAAAACTTTTTTGGTGCAGGTTGTATGCTCTAGGAAGTATGACCTTGGTCCTTTCGATAGTCTATATTTGTTGGTTTTTTTTTTCCCAATAGATATTGCATTGAAAATACAGTGTGTTACGATATTTTTCAGAAGCCTGTGATAAAGATGTCCCGATGTCCCTTTCTTACGTGAACTTGGATAACATCCATGCCTGTGTTTTGGGAAGTACAAAGACTTCAGCTTGAAAAAAACCTCTGCCTGCCACAGGCATAGTCTTTTTCCAGGTGTGGTTTGAGAGAAGAGACATTTTGTACTCAGGTGCATGAAGCTAAAAGTGGCAATGGAGAATGTTCATCTGTAGAGTTTCCCAAAACATGACTAGACAAAGTCCTGAGCAACCAGTCCTTGCTCTGAAGTTAGCCTCTCCCTGGAGCAGATAGACTAGATGATTTCCTGAGCTCCCTTTTACAGTTCTAAGCTGCACTATATTTTAAAATTTGGTATAACGTCTGTGCTCAGATTGCATCTTTCTGATGTGACAGTACTATGCCCACACTCATGGCCGTAGCTAAATATTATGTTTTAGCTCTGACAGCTCAAATATCTAAAAACAATTGAAATTAAATATGGCAGCTCCCCATGGGCATCTCAGAACCTTTTGCTCTAGAGTGACCTAATCAGAGATTTACTTCCCTTTCCTGTTCCCTTTTGCAGTTTCATCTTCTTGAAAAAACATTCCTGTGATCCAAAGGTTGTCATTTTGACTGGAGTTTGGCTTCAGCTAATTACAATGCTTGTAGTGCTCAGTGTATACTTAGGAAGTTTTGCTGTGGAAGGGAAAAAAAAATCTCAAGAAATTGTATGCTACTGTTTGTTATTTACTAGAAAAAAATTGTGCAGAGATTAATGCTTTAAGAGGATAGTTTCCAAAAAAGTGTGATCACAAATACAATGTCAGTTACAGGCATATTAGCCTCTACTTTTACAAAAAATTAATCCATCCCACCTTTGCCTTTTATGTTTTGTTTTGCTCTGATAGGCATGAGTTGTTAGCAAAAGAGCTAACTGGAAGAAACAAAGCTTATGCATAAAATGGGCCTTAGTAGGTGTGAAAAACTTCTTCCTGAACACTGACAGAGACTGACCCTCCACTTTCTCTCTACTACCCATACTCCACCATCTTTCCTTAGCCATAACAAGACACTTTGCCAGTCCCCCCCTAAATGAGGAACCAAACGTGACAGCTCAGCTGATGGTGTTGACATTGGCAGCAGACTTGATGGACGGCACCAAACCTTGCCGTGGCCTATCTCCTGCTAATTAGCTGTTCGAAGGAACTCTGTGTGCCACAGGCACAGTCTTATCGGAAAAGGACATCTTTGCCGTTCACCCTGACAGCTGTGATGCAGCTGTTCGTGGAGTGAACTGAGCATGGAGGAGGAGGGTGGGAGGTGGAGGAGGAGGATTTAGAACAAGTGACAGCTCCAGTAGCTTGTATTGAAGCCGTCCTGAGCTCTAATAAACAACTGGAATGAAGAAGAGAGAAGATGGGCATAGAAATTCAGAAAATGGGAGCACATGTTAGGCTTGAAACAAGAGGAAGAGTGAAAGGAAGGGAACAGGACTGCCCTGTGAGAGTTTTGTATGGCAACTGGAGCTGTATGCTCTTGTGATTAATGCAGGCTGAGGGATTTAACATAAAAACATACGTGATTTTCTATAGGTAATGCACATGTCTGTGGATGTTAATAGGGATGCATGCCAGGAAGTCCCACATCTGAGCAAGACAGGGAGCAATATGGGCCTGAATAATTTACTGAGGTGACATAGACCTGATGACTTTGGAGACAGGCTGAGGGAAAGAGTTTAGAGAAAAAAAAACCAAACACACTGAAAAGAAAAAATTCTTGTTACTTGCTCTGAGTGATTATGAGTGGGGAATGAGAGAGTTTGAGGAAGTGGTCCTGCTGCTTTTCAAAGCAAATACCCATGCTGATGCAGAACATCCAAGTAGTAAAGTACACGGTTGGTATAATTTTCTTATTTAAGCTTGCAACGTGTACTCTATTGACACTTTTGAAGACAAATGTCTGACTTATTTGAATGTTATCTACATGGTATAGCAGTAAAGGTGTGGAGTTGAGGATGTAGAAGGATGACATTTTCACTGGTGTTTTTTTGCTAGTTCTCATTAATTTTTATTTTCTACTGGTTTGGGTTTTAAAGGAGAGAGTGAGACTAGACTTTGGGCCTTTTGTGATGATAGTTTTAAACTTAACAATCAGTTTATAATACAACTGGAACAGGGCAAAATAATGCAAATTCCACAAATACTTTCATAAGATTAAGTGGGCTTGCAATTTTTTTTTTTATACTTCATCTCATTTAGAAGCTAAAAAAAATAGATTAGATAAGTGAAATAAGAATGACAGTAACATTCCCTTCCCCAGAACTTAACACTTTTTAATACTGCAGTCATTACAACATTAATTGATTTTCCTCTGTGTTTCCTAGAAGCAGAAATATTAAGACAAATATTTTGCTTGCAGTATATCTGTTCTAGGCAAAGGTAAGGAGTGTTAGATTGCCTGGGAAAGCTTGCTTGTAAAAAGCTTCTGTTATAATTTTACAACTGAGTGGATTAGTTTGTGATAGCACTGAGATTTGGGATGTTACTGCAAACTAATTCTTTTTAAGGTTTTCTCTTTTTATTGCTGATTACCTATGGGTTTTACTACATGCAACTTCTCTTTTCTCTGCTGACATATAGTCAAAATAGCTAACAGTATGCTGCAGTCAGTAGCCAAAAATGTCCCAGAGCAGATGTTTCTATTGTTATAGCAAAGAAACCACGCATATGCTTATACACATCGCCAATGCTTTGCTTATATGTTTACTACCATGTTTGTTATTACCTCTTATCCTGCATTGGAGATATCACCTTGAGTTGCCCCAGAAAAAAATATATATAGACTTAGGATAGATGGTTTTTCTTATTTATATGTACAGTAAAAAAACCCACCAAACCCTAAAAAAAAAGACTCAGAAAAGATAAAGTTGCACCGCAGGATCTTTCTCAATTACAAAAATACAGATCCTTACTCTATAGTGTGAATGCTCCTATAGTTTTTATTTGTGGGTTTATAATGTATCCTCTACCACATTTAAAGTGACGTGCAGTCCCTTATGGTGACATTTTGTTTCTTTTCACTCTTGTGAGGTAATCTCAACTATTTTACTGAAAACTTTAGATATTCTTCATAAATGTTTGATGTGTCCACATAACCTGAGGTTTATCTTTCATGTTTTATACAAATCTAATGAGATGTGAAATCCATTTTTAGTGTAAACTTTAAATTTAGGGTTTTGCTTAGTTAAAAAAAAATGGTTAAAGTTCACCCAAAATGATCTGTTATTTCTGACCTTTTTATTATATATATTTATTATATTTGGGTTTTTAAAATTATTTTTTACTAATTTGTAAAGAATTTAGCATGCCATTTACAAATGACTAGCTGTTTATATTTCTCCTGCCAATATTTTTCAAAATTGTACAGGATTAGTGGTTTTGAGTGTTTAGGTTTTGACATCTGTTCTGTGAAACTGATCACTCAGTAATTTTAATAGTAAATGTTATATCAGTATCTGTTCATAACTGATTTATCTGTTCATAACTGATTTATCTGTTCATTGTGCAACTTGAGATTTGTAAAATGCTTGTTTTTGTGAATTTTCCAACTCTAATAGTAAGAAAGCTTTACAAGTTTGCATGTACTATCATACTGCCGCTGTTCCTGTGTTCTGAATTGTGTGAGTTTGTAATCACACAGAAAATTTGTATTTTCATACAAGGGAAGTTTTATAGGGTGGCTATTTTTTTGCATTTTGGGGGGGGTTAGATTGGGTTTTTTTGTAACTAACTTTATATTAATAGTCTAGTTCACTGAGTGGACTAATTTTGCATCTATTTTTCCTATGGCTATGCTTTTGTCAGTGGGAAAATTGTATATTTATCTGTTTTTCATTTGGTGATAAAATGTGGTTTTGTGGGGCTTGTGCATGGATGGCCACAGTTGAACCTTTGCACACTGTGCTGTATTAACAATATAAAATTGGAATCACTGTTCTTAATTGGTATTCTTATACAGGAGATAGTAACTTTCACTTTTCTTTAGGTTATGCAGAAGTCAAAACAATATTGATAGGTTCATAAGAAGTAAACCTTCACCTACCTTTTGAACTGGCAATGTTTTGATATTGAACAAATTCAGAAGCTAGGAATGTTAGCTAACTTTAAAAAAAACCCAAACAAAAACCCAACCAAAAAACCCAACTGACACAGACTATCCTTAGGTTTTAGGTGGAGCTGTACCCATACGACGGATACAATCTGTCCATCAGGAGGGGATGATTTAGACCTTTAAGAGTTAATGTGTTTAATAATCCTGCTGCATGAGAGTATAAGTTGAGTGGCAAAAAGAGGAAGATGGGAATTTTTAACCTTGTTATACTGTATAAGTTACAAATCAGTGAGATGGCAGTTTGCTTCATTCTGTTTTTCCCACATGTCCCACATGTCTGTTGTTTCTTTACTGCTGATGTGACTGAAGGGCAGTGGAAGAACACCCCTCTAGGTACTGGCTATTACATGTGCTTATGAAGACCAAATACATCGCTAAGAAACCTGTATTTTATTTAACATTTTTATGGCAGTACATTTTTGGTCTAATCTCGGATCTTTTTATTGGAGATATTACGATAATCCACAAGTGACTAATGCCTACTGCAGTTATAATCTTTCAAATTTCTTCTCTCTCTGAAATTAAAATGGTGCTTCTGGATGCTGCAGATACAATCTGATGGCATGCCTATGTGTTTATGAGTTTCTAAGAGATGAACAGGAAGAAGTTCAGGGAAGCACAGCTTTTCATCTAATGTATCAGATATGGCCAGTGTCCATTTCAAAATTATAATCATATGCATTTTCAATGTAACTAATAGATATATATTAGGAATGCAGATACAATATTATTTAGGAAAAAAAAGTAAGTAGCAATAAGCCACAGAGGGAAGTTTCTGCTTTTTTTTTTTTTTTTTTTCCCCCCAGAGCAAAANTTTTTTTCCCCCGGAAGAGCATTTTCATGTTTGGTTTTTTCCTTCTTTATTTCCTTTTATCTTCCTTTCACTGTCCTTCACTTGTCTCACTTGCTTTTGTGCTATTACACCTGCCGTGTGCAGTGTTTTTCTCCCTCACTCTCACTCCTTTTTCCAACCGCACGCTCTTTCACATGCTGTCACTCATATCTTGCTTGATCATTCTTTTACCCTCTTTCTCTCACTCTCTCCCATGTGCTCTCTCCCGCACTCTCACTTTCTGTTGTGTGCACTTTCTCTTATGGTCGCTCGCTTTCTCATGCATGCTCTTGCACTCTCTTCCCTGCTCCTGTGTGCTGTGTCTCTCTGTGTCTCTGTCTGTCTGTTCTCATGCCGCTCAAACTTATTGTATCCTATTTTTTTTTCCCATGGAAAAGATGTCCTTTTTGTTAGACAGCGAGCAGCTGGGGTTTAGTGACACGAGATAGTTTGCTCACCATGGATACTGCCTCATGAACCTTCTTAACAGGCAAGAATTATTTTTTCTTTTTCTTTAATGTGCCCCGTCCATCCATCCCCCCCACTTCAATCACATCATTGCTTGGAGGCAAGAGAGTATGGAGAGAGGTGAGAGAAGCTCCTTTAGCAGCCCCGGTAGACATAGGCATCACAGTACCAATCAATCAACACGCATGCTTTCCCACTGAGACTCCCCTGCGACCTTGAGGAGTGTGACAAATGACTCAGAGGACAGAACAGACAGAAGGTTTCTGATAAACCAAAAAATTATGTTCTTCTTGGTGATGAAGAAAAATAAAAATGAAGAGTGAGGGTAGATATATATTTGATTGGAACAAGACTCGATAAATTCTGTGACTATCTTTCGCTGTACGGGCTGTGGCTAGAGGAGTTTACTGTCATGGTAATCAAGACTTCTTCAATAAACCTCACTGCAGTGTTTACAGTACTTTTTTGTGCAATACTGCAGTACTTTATGGCCCTGAGACCTCAACTGTGGCTAGAGGTTGTAGCAGTTATTGATAACAGATTCCAGAGGCAACATATCTCATCAAATTCATGTTGAGGGAAAATAATCAGCAGAGTGAATCACTTAACCTGGATTGACTATTCTATTCAGAATTTCTATTCTGAAATCCGCAGTGTGTTAACTCAGTCATGAGATGGTGATGGCTATTATTAATCGTAAATGTTTGATATATTAATAAGTACATCAACTTACAGTCCAGCTGTAGATACACTTTCAGCAGATTTTAAAATTGATTTACATAGATTATATATATATATTTAATAGGTGAGCTGGAGTCAGAAATCTTTATTTATTATGTATCTATGTATTTAGTGAACAGTGGGAGAAAGGGTGAGTTTTCTTGCACCCACCAAAGTGTCTTAGTGAAAAAGAGTATCTGTTAATAGAAAGATATCTATTGCCACATTATTCATTCTTTGTGTCTCTAGAATGCAGACTGGCATTTTCATTACTGATTACTACCCATTCCATTTCTTTCTCTAGTTCCTTTGACCCTTATCAACACGATTATCTGTATTCATCCCATGATAAACCCCTACTAACAGTGACTGCTCTTATACATTTCAGCCAGCCAAACCATTGATACTCCTGATTCTATACTTAGCTTCCTCTTCTGTGCAGTTCTAGAAAAAAGTAGGGAACCTTCTTGTTGAAATATAGACTGACTAATACTCATCAGAGGTCTGTAATCCTCATTCTCTGTAATTGTCATTAAATTTAAATCCATGCAGTCCATAAAACTGAATTTCTAATCTCATAGCCAGAGATTAGAAGACTATCTTCATTCCTACATTGTATCCTTTTTCTGGGAAAAAGAGGTCTATTGTAAACTAATTGAGAGACTGTGGTTTTTTTCTAATGACAGGGTACACTTCCCAGTGCAGGAAAAGGTATTTTTGTTCATTAAGATCAGCAGCAGTGACTAGTAAACCAAAGGCATAGTGAAAGGAGGTGGCATGTGTTTGAGGAAGAATGCAGTAAAGTGTCATCTTCCTTCTACTGATATTGAAGCCAGTCAGACTTAATGGGAAAATGCCCAAATCTCCCTTGTAGCAGCCATGGATCTGGTATATGTCTGATGTTTTAGTGTGCCAGAATTGCAAATCAGAGAAAATAAAGCGTTACCTTGTGAAGAGTTGAAATAATTTTGAGAAATATAATCCAGTTTAAGGAGGAGTGAATGACAATCACTATGAATGCCTAGGAAATGACAGAAGGAAATCTGTTACCGTTTCAAAAGATTTGTGTTAAATTTACCAACAAGGGATGTACTATCAGAGGACAGCAGATACATATCAAGAAAAAAATCAGCAAGTTGATTGTTCCTGGGGCTTTTAATGAGGTCAGTAACCCAGTCCTGTAAAACAATTAATTTCTTCAGCACCTTGCTGAATGTCATTCTGTTTTGAAAGTGTTAGGCTCTTTTCCCTCCACAGATTTAGCTGCATTTTTTCATTCAGGTAAAGCCAAATTGGCACTGTTTAACTTTGCTGCCCACTCATCCCCTCATTTACTCTAATGAGGGCCTTCAGAGTGGGTCTGACAATGGAAAATGACAGACAAGTGGGATTATAGATTAGTCTGAGGTAAAAATAATAAAAAAAAAAAGTAGAAGAATGTTTCCGTTGTAAGCCATTAAGTACAAATAGTATTTACTAGGTGCTGTGCTCTATTAAGATGAGCAACTATTCAGAAGTGAAGAAAGCAAGATTTAGTAGTCAATAGATGTTTCAAATTCAAGATATTTTACCTGAGAATGCCAGAAAGACATTAAATAGTTTTCAAGAACTTCTGCTTTTCTAAGTAAACTGGGATTTTTTTACAGTGGATAACATGTTAAAATGTTGTCCACTTGGAATTAATTTATTTTAGTTGGATCAAGTCTGTGCTTACCAAACATAGTTAACTTGAAACTTTTGAAAGTATCTTCAAGGACAGGGAATCATTAGCATCTGGGTATTTTTATTAGTTTGGGAACACAAGTCATGTAGCTTTGTGTCTCAAAGAGATAAGGAAAATAGAACAGAGACTTGAACCCAGGTCATTAAAGCCCTAAGATAACACTTTAATCACTGTACCTATCCATCCTCTGGAAAAAGATTATTAATGCAAGTATTTTCATCTTCTGCTTTTAAAAGTCGGTTTTCTCATAAAATAGCAATACACCTCAGTTGAGAGTTTTGTCAGCTCCCACCTGGATTTAATACAAATTAAATAATGGCTTCTTCGTGTTATCAATGCCAAAAGCTTTCAGACTGACTTCTGTTTTGGTTTATACCAAAATAGGTTACGATATTTGAGACTAGAATACATACCTCTTTGTAAATTTTGGTTTTATATGACAGAAATATGGATCTGTTTGGTTCATTCAGTTTACTGTTAAAGGCATGAAATTCCAGAGGTCCAATTCTGACAAACTATATAGTATATTTAATGGAAAAACACAGTTTTGTAGGGTGAATTCAAAGGTCTGAATTTAGTTTTTAAATAACAGTAATTACAGGATGTGTTAAATATGCTTTTAGTAAAAAAATAAAGACAATTTTGTCTTTTGAAAGAAAACGATAAAAGTTTTGAGGGGACAGCACAGTAAAACCAGAGCTTAATGGAGTGATCTTGTTCTTAGTGCTGTTGAATAAAACTGTATGCACATAATTTTTCATAGGTAAACTTAGCTGTAGCAAAGTTTAGTTAATGGGAATATTATGAATCATAGTGATGTAATGTTTGTTAGAATGTGATATTTTAGGTATAGCCTAATTTT
>VZTU01026989.1:131040-163317 GCA_013400835.1 Zapornia atra | reverse complement strand
AACCACCATAGGAAAGGGATAGCATTGAACTGGCATCACAGAATGTGCAAAAGTTTATGCTGTTTTTCTGGGAGGGGGAAATCCAACAAGAACTGCTGATTTAAATTTTCCAGGTGTTCACTGAAGTAAAAATAAAAACAGCATTTTGAATTCAAACTTCCAGGTGCAAAACATGCAAGGGAGAAGGAACTAAATGTGTGATGTCCCAGCCCTGTGATTTGTTAGTCTGCCTGGCCTATTCTTCCTCCCATTTTGGGTGATCAGACTTTTACAAACTTGTTTTGAATGACACAATGAGATTAAAATGTTTCTATCTATTCTGGCAATAGTAAACCAGGCGTAATGAGCATCCAGAGGTTTGAAACTTCAAAAATCATTGTTCTCATGGCAATATTACTGTATTACAGATGCACGTTTGTGTTCTTACTCTGGTGCTGCCTGTGTGTAACTCTGAAATCTTGCCAGTGAACTCTCCTGTTATGTGTAAGAAAGGGTGCAATAGCACGGTGGTTTCATATATACAAGATGTAGTAGCAGTACTTGAGTTGAAAGTGTTAAATGTATGTTTAAACGTATAGCATGTGAGATACTAGGTCTCAGTTGCCCTGATGAAACTTAAGCTGCTATTTGATTTTAAAATAAAGACTTTGTTGCATTTTACTTGTCTGTTGAGGTTTTTCTCTTCCAAATGAAGAAAAAAGAAGGGGGAGGGGGCAGAGTTAAAGCTATTACAGACTCTATAGCCAGACTTTGGCTTCCATGACCAACTTGTGGCAGGAGTTAGTGTACAGTAAGTTTGCACTCACACCATTAAGAGACAATTTTGTATAAATCTGTCTTAGCCTAAAGCTTTTGCTTATGGTGATCATGGAAAAAGTCCCAGACAGTAATACAGCAAGAGTTCAACATCTTGAAATTGTGGGAGCCGAGGGTGGGAGGGTTTTTTCCACATTTTCCTTAATTCCCTATTGAAATTGCTTGGGGGTTTCTTGGTGTTTTTGGATTTGGGTGGGTTTTTTGTTTGGGTTTTTTTGGGTTTTTAATAGGATTTGCTATTTTGGTGGCAATTTTCCAATATTCCTGTAGCAAATCAGCCGAGCAGTGGCCCCTGTCCCTGCTGAGCAGGGGGAATGTGCTGTGCTCCTGGCCTCCCCGCTGAGCTCGGGCAGGGGTGGGACTCGCTAAGCTGCTGAAGTCGCAGCTAGTGCCCACCAAGCATGCTGAGAAAGAGTTCTTCAACTGCTCCTAGTTTAATTCCACACCCCCCCTTAATTAGTAAAGATGCTTTTTGTCTTGGAGGATGATAGACGTGACAAATCAGGAGATTCTTGTTCATCGTCCCCCCTTCCTCCTCACCCGAGCTAGTGGTGAAGTACTATTTTCCTGTAACAAAAATAGCTAAAGGGATTTTTCCCTCACTTCAACTGATGAGTCTGAACTTGAAAAGTTGTAGCCCAAAAGAAGAAATCTGCAGGGAATAATAGCCCTAATGCTAGGTTTTGTTGCCGCAAGCCTATAAGCATCAATATTGTTGTTTAAATTGTAAATCTGCCACTTTCTGATCCTGAAATCTGATTTAAATGCTTAGACAGTAGAACAAGCAAATTATATTTTTAAATAATAAACTTGAGAAAGAAAAGCTTTCTTGGTGAGTTTTATTTCCCTCCTACGAGACATGTACAAACCCCAATTATTTTAATGAGCAATATGGGAAAAACTCAGAAAAGTGTCCTGATGTGCTCAGACTTCAAGGTGGAAAAATGTGGGAGGACTTGTCAGCAGTTTGAGCAGCAAGCTTTTAGTGGGCAGGAGAAGTAATTTCTTTTGTGGTCAGGAATCTAATAGTCCCACATTCACCAAACATGAAGAAAAAAAGGGGGAGCAAAGAGGGAGGAACACAGAAGAGTGGCCTTGAGAAACAGTCAGGAATTTGGCTTTTAGAGTGAAGTTTAGAAGTGATCTGTTTATGCTAAAGTTTAATCCTTATAAACTTGATAACATAGACAGGTCTTACATTCCTCCCTGAGGGTCACGGAAGGGCTAAGTTTAGCAAAGGGGAGGTATCCCAAGCAGTCAGATCTATGCAGTTTTCAACGCAACAAACTTTTTTGCTTATTCATCCTGTTCTAAACAAGCTTAAGTTATTTTTTTTCCCCCTTACAAGCAGCCTTTTGAGACAGAATGAATGTGAGTTAGTTTTAAAACCAAAATGCTTAAGCCTTAAAATATTTCAGAGTAGAAAGGTCATGGTGCTTTTGATGTGTTCGTATTTAGAGCGCGATTACAATTGCAATCATACACATTGACAAGAAGATATTGTCTGGATTTGGTAGCTGCTCATTTAGTGACTCAGGCTTATTCCTGTTGTCCTTACAGAGCTCATACCAGGGTTTTCTTCTGCAGCCTTGTTGGTTTACAGCACAAATTTTTTTTCAGTGACTCTGCCAGAAGCCCGGAAAACAGTTTGAAGTTTTGATACCGAGAAGAATCCTCTTGACTTTGAAATGAGCAGTTTGAAGTGCAAGCCCTTGATAGGGAAGGAGAGTGAGACCTCACCATCAAACTTTTTAACAGAACATGCCTGCTGCTGCTGATTCGGTTGGGGGGAAGGATGCAGCTTGGAGTTTTCGTTTGTTGGTGCCAGATAATGCAGTCTTGGTTTTGCATAGACTTTGAATTATGAAAATAAGTGGCCAGAGGACTTCTGAGGATTGTGTTGCATGGAAATATTTGGATAACGAAGCCCGTACAGGACAGCATTGCTCACACTGGAGGAGGGAAAGATGCAGCTCGCTTTTGGCAGTAGAATACAGGAGCTGCAGAGGCGATAGCTGGTGGGAGGATGGGACTGGGAAGGCTGAGACCTCATCACAGCTCCAGGTAGTGCAGAGAATGGGAGCTGAGCAGTGTTTTTTGGTGTGGCCCTGTTTCCCAGCTGTGCCTCTTCCCAAGCAGCACCTTTCTGGCAGTGCTCTGGGTTGCTCTCTAGCCTGATACCCCTTCAGGATGCTGGTGTGGAAGCTGCTCCCAAAGAGCAATTATCAAATGTTTTTATGGGAGAGAGTGAGGAGGTGAGAAGGCGGGAAGGAATACAGCAGGAAAAGTTTGAGAACCGGTGATTTAGGAAACTGAAGTGCCTGGGGGAGTTTAGTGTGGAGCCCTTAAAATGGTGAACATGTTTCAGCCTGAGTTGCAGTATCAATTTATAGATACTTGGAAGAATGTGAGCCTTTTGCATTCATGTGGCCCTTAACTAAAGACAGTAAAACAAATTATTTCCTGTCTTTCGGTGGCATTAGGTTGGAATAACTTACAATCATGCTACAAGAATGCTTTCAGTAATGTGGCTGTAGATTAACTTTTGCCACAGCAAAGATCTGGAAGCTTCCTGTATAAATACAGCTAAAGTGAACCTTTGAAGAGAAGACAACTGCTTGATCAAGTTAAGTAGGGTCTGCTTGACTGTAGAGGAGGCTGGCTTTCTGTTTCAAAGTTCTCTTGTAGTTCTATGAAATTCAAGGATGTTGGGGCTCAAGATGCCCTGAAGGTTAGTAGGGAACAAGGACACTTGCAGGGTGTAAGTCAGGTTCTAAGCTTGCCACAAACGTGCTTTGTTGTGTAGTGCTTCTAATATCCACCCCAGGGTTTGCTCCTGTGTGGAAATGTGTGTGTTAAAACTGGAATGGGTGTTTGTGACACACTGCATGCTCTTTGTATGACTTTGTGTGGGACTTTGGTGTACACTAGTGATACGGTTCCGTGGCAGTTCAAGCTGACCTGACGTGCTGCTGCCGCCGCAGTCCTGCTTGCCTTCCCACCGCTGCTTTTGCCTGTTCTGACCCATGCCTGCACTGGTAGTGGATGATTTGAGAGGGCTACCATGAAGAAAACAAGTGCATTTCATTTTTGGAAGTAAAGAGTTTTCTGCAGGTTTCTGTCTGAACTGCTCGACCGTGGGGTCAGGTTAGCACCAGTGCAGAAAAAGGGATGGAGAGGCTGTACTGAAGCTCTGCCAGCTGAAGTCAGCTTGAAACTATTGCAGAACTGCACCCTGTGAGTGAGGTTACTCCGGGTGAAGTTACACGAGACAGCTGAGTACATCCAACAACCCTGCTGCTGAATGGGGGAAGTTTTGCTCCCCCTTCCTCTCTCACCCAAGGGGGACTTCTGCCTTTTCTCTTTGCCAGCTCTGGTTCTCACTGCATCCCTTTTCTGAACTCCTTCAGCTTGCTAACCCCGCAGAAAGCTCTGTTGGGGTTATTTCATGTTTTAGGTTTTGCTGGATTTTTTTTTTTTTTTGCCTAGATAGCAAACAGAATTGGCTCACCAAGGGATTTGACAAGCATCCAGAACTCTCACAAAATAAATAGGGGAGAGCATATGAGTGGAAGTGCAGAGGATGTGATGGGGACCGGAGAAGGGGAGCAGGGTCTCTCCCTTCCATGGCAGCACGGTGTGGCCAGCTCAGGCTGTCCCCTGTAACTTCATGCTCCTTTTAAAGGACAGTGAGCTACCCTCTGCTGCTGATGAGCAGTGTGTGAAATACTGTGAAAGGAGTTGTGCCTTTGGTTGCTGTGCTTGGAGTGCTTTCTTTAGACAAACCTTATTTCCCCACTCGAAAATTGGTGGTGTAGTCTTTCCTTTGGCTGCCCTTGTTTGCTCAGGAAGCTGGTCAGATACGAGCTTTAATGTAGGCTTGACCTATGATGTTGGAATAGTGTTACAACCTGAGCATGGCGCTTAACTGCTTCAAAATTGCAAGTTCTTGTAGGTATAAGAAAATAAATACAGCAGAAAGCTGGAGTGTTGTCTCCTTTTGGAAGATGGCAAAATGTTTACTAGAAATGTCTGTAAGTAAATGTACCACACGGTGTTCCTTATCCTTTTTTTTATAACCTGGCAATTAGAAGGTCTTTATTTTGCATTTGCTTGCCAGTCACCTTGACTTATGAGATATCAAGGCATGCAGAAAATGATGAATTACTGAAGATACATTGTCCATCGAATGTATAACAAAAATATAGTAGTAAAAAAACATGGTGTGAATTCTGTGTAACCTTGCTGAAAACACACAGAGCCACGAGTGCCGCTGGAACAAGGCAAAACTGTAATTTAGTCAAGGCCAGCTGCAGCAGGAATGTGAATCCTATTTCTTTAATAGGGAAAACTTGGTTATAGCAACATATATTTGAAATCGAGAGATTGTCTGTGTATTGTAAATCCCAGAGTGTGCTGCCCTGTCCTCTTACTGTGAGTTGAGCCTTTTAGTTTCATACCTAGTGAGACTGTTCAGTCTAGTAGAAGTTAAGGCAGCATTTTGGCTATTTGTATTTGTATAGAGTTATTTAAATGTTAGCCTGTCATGACGTGTCCAAATGCACATTCCTGTGCAAAAATCTTATGTTGGGCGTTTCTTACGTCTCAGAAATCTCATCTGTTGTGAGGATAATCTTTTATTTAATGAAAGCCTTTGCAAACAGTCCTGCATCAGTCACTTTGCAGTAAGGGAACTAAGCAGATTGTGTTTGCTGTCTTACGCTTCACAGCCGATAGCGTTTGTTCTGACTTTGCAGTGTGGTAGCTGAATACGTAGGTGACCTAGGGAGAGATCCTGTGTGCTCTGTCTGAACAGTTGTGTCTGCTCCCTGCCTGTGTCCCCAAGAAGTACCCAGGATTTGGACACATCCTTTGTCTGACAGTGGCTGGGTAGAAGGTAGAAAATTTTACAAAGTAATAGATGCTGTGTTTTGGGGTATGCCATCCCAAACCTGTCTCTTTAGAGAAGTGTCTTGTCAGTAGGAAGATCTCTGCTGAGGTTGAAACTGCAACTTGTGAGATATGTAAAGGAAATGCTTTAATGCTGCCCTGCAACGGTTCTGTTCGGAGTGGCTGTCCTTTGGGGTGGGAGGCACTAGGAAGTCCCAAGCTGACAGTATCTTTTACATACCTATGGAAATCACCTTTAGTGCTGCTAGAAGAGCGGTGCTCCTTTCCTTTCCAGCTTAGCTCCTGAAACACTTGGAGCATGGTTGAGGATCAGTTGGAGAAACTCAAGAAGCTGAGCACAGAAGTGTTTGCATGTGGCAGCACAGGTCTGCTGTGTGGGGGATTCTCTTCAACCACTGCAGGTTCAGAGCAGCCTTTAGGAAAAACCCAGATACATGCTTTGTAAGAAGATGAAAACCTCACAAACTGGGAGAAGACTTTCCTCACAAGCTGCCAGAGAGTGTAAGAGTGAAATTAATGTGTCACAGTTCCTATTTTTTGCTCCTGTATTTCTAAGTCTTACATACACATACAGAAGTAATAAATTAATAAGGAATAAAGCATGAGCGTATTCTAAAGGTGGGGCTAAACCTGTGGTCACTAGTTAGGCCGTTCTTGGGCACAGCTTGGGACTGTCAGCTTGAGACTGGTCAGCAGAGATTCATTGAATCGCATGTGGAGCAGAGGGCCTTGTAGGAGCAGGGAGAATGTAATGGTATGGCCAGATGTTGAGGTAACTTCTCTGTTTTTTGTAGAACTGCATGAAAACTTACCAGGACCATTGTGGTGAAATCCTTTGACTGAAAATTCCTCCTGCTTTTTTAAAATCATATTGCACAGCGGAGGTGCATGGGGTCATTTGGGAGCAGGCTGTTCTTGTGTCCACAGCTTGTAGCTTTCTCTTGCTTTTCCAGTGTCAGAGTTTAAGGCATCATTCCTTTTTCTGAGTGATAGTGAAGTAGGCTGTTCCCATGAGAGTCACTGTGTTGGGGTAACATTGCAAGGAATTCTGATACTTTCAGTTTTACGTGAAGAGAAGGTTGTGAGGGAGGAAATAAATGGCCTTGACACATACTTGAAGAATGATGGAAACTTTTCAGCGTTCTGTAAAACAAAATTACCTAAGTTATTAAGAAAGATGGTTGTTACTGAAATGGTATGTGGGTTTTAAATGTAAAAATTCATCTTGAACAATGGGACTTGCTGTGGAGTTCTGTTAGTATTGAGGAGGTGTAATTTACCTTAGGTTAAAATCTCCAGTTAAACTGATCATCCCTGCTCTTTGGGAGGCTGAGGCTTTGCACCTGGGATGCGTGCATGGGTCCTTACCCCGTACAGACCATGAATGATACAAATAAAATGGACACAGTGATTTAGCTTTTTTCAGGGTTGTGGGGGGGTTTTCCCCCCACCCAGAAGTTGAAGATGCAAAGTTCGTCCAGGGCAGGTTGTCCCCAGTCCTGTTCTGGTTGCATCTATTGCTTTAGCTCTAGCTTTCGTGTGTGTGGCTCAAAACGCTGCGTGTGACATCTCAGAAGCAGTATTCTGGTTTTACTGGTGGGAAAAGTAAGGCACAAAAAAGACATCATCTTGCGTAGGACATGTTATAGTCAATGAGGAGGTAAAGCATGGATTATTTCTTTTGACCCCTGGTTTAGTGGTGCAGATTGCTTTTCTTGGGCTTTTTAAAGCAGCTGTCTCACACATGCCAGTCCTTGCCTCTGCCCATGTGTCCCATGTTCTTTAGTGCTGTGTGGCTTCTGTATATACACTTTTGGTTTTGTTTAGGATAGCAGTCAGTGGGTTTAATGCTGATGTTAATAGATGCAGTGGGGAATACACTGTGTAGCAGATGGGTGAAAAAAATCTCCTGTACAAGGAGTTGATTGGGGAAGTGTAGTAGCCCAAACCAGGGTAATTTTTTCTGCTTGTTTTCACTAGCAGTGTAATGCTGCAAGATAGTTTGGGTTAAGAACAGTGTTGCTACTCATTTGTAGCCATCAGGACTGATAAACTATGTGAAGGGCCTTCAGAGTATCTTGGCAAACTGTGTTTGGATGCTTAGGGCACACAAAGTCTATCTGCATTATTCAGGAAGATAATTCCTGTCTGTGCTGTTTTCCTCCTCTGCTGAGATCGTTCTCCTATCCGACTGCTACCCAGCTGAGGTCTTGATAGTTCTCAGTTTTTCCATAATGACAAAATCAAATTAGCCCTGCAGTGACTGGTGCATGTGAAATTCCTCTCGGTTAAAGCTTGTTGCCCTGAATATTCTCTGACTAATTTTTTATTGGGAGAATTCAGCATCTTGCATTTGAAAGGGAAAGGAGAAAAGATGCAGATTGGGAAATGCTGGTGTTTAAGGTACAGGGAGGAGCACGTAGCTTCCTTCCAGAACATAATCTGTCCAGCTGTGACTTAGTCATCTTCAGTCTTACATAAAATGCGTCCAATCTAAATAGTTGAGCATCTCCCTCCTGAATGCGGCAAACCAACGTCTTTTATGCTTATGTGAAGCTGTAACAGGCACAAGCCATCTTCTTAGGAGTGCCTTCATACTTGTGAACCTGCGGCATCCATCATGCTGTCAAGCCTCATTTACTCATGCAATGGGATTTTTTTTTATTATTATTATTCTGTTCCACAATTTTTCCAGGTTTAAAGAGGTTCCTTGCTGTTGGCAGGGAATGCAGCAATGATAGTCCCAGATAGGAGAGCAGAGAACGTAACATGAGAACAAGAGTGACTCTCCTGAGTCAGACTGAAGGTTTTATTCATCTCTGACAGGGCCAAAAATTGATGCTTAGGGAAGAATGTAAGGTGAGAGGATCACAGGATCTTGGCTAACATCTTTCACTTAAGCATAGTTCATGCTCTTACATTTAATACAGCCCTGTTCTTGGTTGCTTTGATTTCACATAGCTGTTCTTTGTGGCGAGTGGGATAACTTGACTGCTATTACATACTTTTGTATGGATAGATTTAGGTCCGCATTAACCCTTCATTGATATAATGATGGGGGTTTTTGGCGGGGCGGGGGGAGATTTTTTTTTAGTGACTGAAGCAAGAGCTGGTAAGGTTTGTAGGGACTGGCCTGTGTGAGTTCAGAGATACTCTGTGCTAGTGAAGGGATGACGGATATCCTTCCTTAGCTAGTTAAGGAACCATTTCCTGTGAGTGTGGTGTTAAAGAAACACATTGATAAAGATAGATGCTGGCAAACCTTACCACTGTGGACGTGGAAGATAACACTGAAAATTATATCAATACATTCGCCACTAATGTGTTTCATGAAACTGTGGGGAAGCTAACATCTTAAGTCTTCCACTGCATATGTGGGTGAAGAGTCATCTTTGGAGGCATAGTTAGAGCTGCAGCTTCACTCGGGCAGCTTGAAACATTCTTCAAAGGCTTCTCAGAAAGTGTTTGATGTAGTTTTAGTTTTAAAACAGAAAGTTTTACACTTTTTTTCATAAGAACTACCAATGTACTGTGTTCACTATGAAGACTTAATGGCTTGGGCTGGTGCTGCCTCGGGACTTGTAAGCTGCCATCGTCTGCGTGATTTCAAGTTTTCCCCCAAAGAATTGTGGTAAATCCATACGCTGGTTTTTGCCCTGTGCTTAACAAACATCATCTAGCTCCTTTGTAAGTTGTGATGCCAAGTGTAGAAATGACTAGGTGAGATTTTCCAGGCTTTGTTAGGTGGAAAGTCAGACCATCAAAACGTTATTTTTGGCCTTAAAATGCATGGTTATGCAAACACTTAGTGGCCCTAGAGAAATGAGTGATGCCATGAGCAACCTGATCCAAACTGACCCTGTTTTGAGGAGACGAGGGGGTTTCAGTAATCCTTCCAACCAGGATTATTTTGTGGCTCTCTGGAAGTTGGACTGGGTGCCGGAGTTGTGCAGGCCATGCCTGTCTTGGGTGGAGAGGGAAGAGTTAGGAGGATGATGGCAGGGGACTCTGACACTAGAGTGGTTGTGCTGGAGAAGCTGCATTAACAGCAGAAATGTAAAATGCCTAGGATTGTGACTTGGAAAGGACTCACCTAGCTTTATCAAAGGTTGAGAGATGAAATCAGTTTTTAATGTAGTGTTCTACAGAAACTTTTTATCTGGATAGCATAAAATAATAATGCTTCTGTCAGAGACACTAGTGGGATAATAAAGTATGTTTAGGGAGCTCCAAATTATTTTGCCGTGTTTCACAAAAAATATGAAACCATCCACTTGCAAGGTGATGTGTTTGGTAGTAAAACTGCAAACCCACCTATATGTTGTGGGTATTTTGGAAAGCCATAGCTCAGAGGGCAGTAAGGTTATAGCTAGTTACCTCTGCATTGTCCTTGAGCCAGTATTTTATTTGAAACGATTAATGTGTTTCTGGGGCATATTGAGGAGAGGGAAAAAAAAACCTGGGGGAAAGGAATGTGAAGCAAAAATAAGTAATCTTATAAACACAGCAACATTGAGATTGATACTGGAATTGAATTTTTGTTTCCATGCTTCAAGAAGAATGCCAGTGTATTTGGAGAGAATTCAAAGGACAGCTGCAGAAATGATCCAGGGACTGGAAAATAAGCCTCATGATGTGAGGCTTAAAGGAGCTCAACTTACTCAGCTTATTGAAAAGACAATTGAGAAAGGACTTCATCTTTCTCTAAAAGGACTTGTGAGATTTGCTGACAAAGGCATAGCAATATCAACTGAGGTTAGACTAATTCAATCTTGGAAGTACAAATTCGTAGCAATGATAGTAATTAAATATTGGAACAGTTTACAGGCAAGGGGAAGGGAGCAAACATTCATCTTAAATGAGTTTGGTCTACTTTAAAAAGTTCTTTCAAGAGAAAATAATTGTGGTGGTACTCTTTGGTTTGGTATTTTGTTATTAGGTGTTTTTCCAATATGATAATACTCCTTTCCCAACACTAGACTTAAAGAATCTTTAAAGGTTTCGTGCTGTGATCAGTTGGAGCAAGTTTCAGATATATTGACTGCAAATGTCAAAGCCACGAGCATGAGTGTAAGCTGGATTCAGAGTAGAAATAGTTAACCTGGTGCTAGAATACTGCCTTGCATAAGACACATTAGATGTGAAGGGAACTCTGAAATTTAATGCTTTGTGGCTTGCATCATTGGAACTCGGTTCTTTCCCATACTGCATTTTTTCAGATGTTTAAGATATGGTTAAGGCTTTCTCAAAGCCTCTACAGAGAAGCCCTGATGTAACTGTGTACACTCCCTGTATTCAGATGAGCATTTTTGAATTCCAGTTGACCGCAGCAGAAGTCTGTAAATCTTTTTCATCCTTTTTTAGAAACAGTATTAAAAAAAATTGCACAATAGCAATGTGAATGTAATTCCTCTGAGAGGCAAAGTTAAGTACAAGCTCTCCTGGTTAGGTTCATTCTTAAATTAATGTAAGATACTCTCTGTGTCTCAAGTTAACTCGACTTAGTTGGGAAGTTGATTTATGTTTGAAAATATTAAATAATTGTCAGAGGCAGTATTCTAATGGCACTTGTTTGCTGGTTTTTGTGCCATCCAAATGAGAGTAATTCAGTGATTCTGCTCCTCCCTCACTTTGTAAATTCACCTAGGGAGTTGAGTGACTCAGTTTGGTAATGGCTCCAGATTGTGCTTCTACTTTTGATTTGCGTTTGTCCATTCCACCACTCCCTCGATGGCTGCCCAGTTTCTGTATTTCCGTGGATGCAGACATGCAGAGCCCTTGAATTCCCTTCTGGTTGCTCTCAAAATGTGCTGCTTGGTCCAGGCAGAGCTCTGGTCGGCCCTGCCAGTGTGCACGCTCATCCTTGCCTGCACAGAGGCGGATGTGGAGCCACCTGGGCTGCTCTCACCTCTTCTGCATGGCTGCATTCCTGCCTCTCCTCCTCTGAGTCCATCCAGGGAGGAGCCCCATCGCTCTCATCTCTGCAGCTGTGCAGTAAGGAACCGCTCCCGTGTCCCAGGGAAGAAGCAGCACCTCAAAACTCTGTAGCTTTTTGAACATTGAGCCTGTTGATTAGTCACATAAATCAAGCCCTTTCTGAGGTGGGAAAGAGGTTGTTTGGCAACTGCAAGTTTCCTTGCTTAGGGCTAAAGGGATAGCAAACTGCAGAAACGTGTTGGGGCACTATGCAGTGTAAAGGCAAGGCCTCCAGCTTCAAGATCTAGTGCAGCAGCCCCTGCTACTCACCTTGTCCAGACAGCCCTATCTGTCTTAACCTGCAGCAGCAACTCGCAGAAAATGCTGTGCACGAAAGAGGTTGTGAAGGCTTAGCAGCAAAGAAATCTCACCCTTCCCTTGCTTTCCCTGTTGCCATCGAGTGGCTGGTGGAGAAGACCTGTCAGCCTCTGCAGGGTGAGCAGCTCTCGCGTTTCAACCTCTCAGTTTCATGGTGTGGCTGTACATACCTGCGCTGAGTTGCGTTTTGCGATAATGGTGGAAAACATCCTCAATCTATTCCTCTGCTCATAATTCAACAGTCAGAAAATGCGGCGGCTGTGGTAGCAGGTAGCATTTCGTTATTCATGTGTCACAGAACCACTTGCTCAGCATCGCGTTCGTGTGAACACTCACGGCCAAGTGTTTGATGTCAGTACTCCGGTGTTACCACCCACATGCAGTTAAGGTGGTTGGTTACAGCGTTGTGTGCTTAGAGCAGCTCATCTCAAAGGAAGAAATTACTAATTAATTTGCAAGTCACCAGAAATGAGTCGGGTTTAAGTGACTTTTGTCTTTATTCAGTCCCTGGTTACAGGTTTGTGACTGCTGATATCTGGTGATCTGCATTTACTTTGAAAATGTGTTCAACTGGATTATCCACTTTTTGTCTTGTTAGTAAAAAATGGGCTAGTTAAAAAGTGACTGTGGCTCTTGGTGCTGTCTGTACCGCCGAGCTTTGCATTTCTTGCCAGCAGTTATGAAGCAGGTCTTTGGGAGCTTCCTGAGTATGTCACACCTCTGTGGTTGTGAGAGCAAGCCTTTGGTTGCCTTGTTTTACAAAAAAACTTGATAATTCATCAAAACTTTTATTCCTTAAAGCTGGATGGTCTGGTCTGTTGGTTTTTTGGTGGTTTATTCTGTAAATCTGACTACTGTGACGTTGTAATTGGGTGAGCGTTCATCCAGCATGGAGGATCCAATGTGCAGAGCTGGGACATGCCATGCTGCCCCCCACATTTTAGGATCAACATGTGTCTCCTGGGTGCCAAAATACAATGTAACACAAGATGCAAGGTAGCCAGAAAAGTGAGCTACTGTAAAGAGTCTCTCTTGAATGTAATTCAGCATCAGCAAGTGGGTGGAAGTCCCAGAAGGGGAAATGTGGCTGATATGCTGCCTTTGTGATTCATCTCTGGCACTGTGCTACTGACTTCTTCAACTGGCTTTATGCTAGGAAAAGTAGATCTGCAGGAAATGTGTGAATTTTCTAGGGGTCCCAGAACCATCTTAAGTGACCAAAAGTGCCGCTGGCACCTGTGCCTGGGCAAGTGCCACACTCAGTGGTGTACCCTACACAGACATCCCCGAGAAGGGGGATGTGGCGGGGCAGAGCTTTGAAAACTGACACAAAACTGAAAGATTGATGAAGCCCTCATTAACCATGTAAAACTTCACTGGGTTGTAATGCTTCTCAGTGACTACATAGCTCAATTAGTGAATGTATCCGAGTGTCTCGCTGTGTGAGGTGCGGGTTGCAGGTGCCTTCATAGCTAGGTTTCCCACTCAAGGTGCGTTGGGCAAGCTGGTGTTTGTTGGGATGCAGCACATGAGCATTACGTAAGCTTGGAGTAACTTCCTTATAACGTGGAGGAAAATGTATTTGCATGATCTTGAGCCAGGTGCAAGGCTGCGAAACTCGCCGGTCACAAACCACAGAGGCCAGCCCACAGCTGGGAGGGCACTCAGTGATGGTCTGAGCTTGGAGGGAAGGATCGAAACAAGGCCTGTAATGGAAAGCAAGGCTGAACCTTGGCTTGGGAGCCGTGGATCTGTAATTGCCACACTGTGATGTTGCCATGGCTGCCCAGGCTGTCCCTGCGTGGTTTCCTGGTGTGTGAGAGCAGGGCTGAGGCTGCCGGTGAGCAGAGAGCTGCTGTACGTGTTTGGGGAGCTCAGGCATGCGCTGGCAAAGCCCTGGAGATGGGAGGATCCCGGCTGGGAGATTTGAGGCTTTGAGCTCAGTCTCTCCCCTTCTCTTCCTTCCAACAGATCAGAGGACGAGCTGTGATTTTGCAGGACTTTAAAAATCCCTTTTTACTTCTTTCCTGCTCTCTTAAGGTCTTTCGTTCTGCCTGAAGCCGTGGCCACGCTAGCAATGAGGTGGCAGAGTGAAATGGAGGGTCTTGGGGGGCATGAAGAGAGGCCTGGGGAGGCTTGCTGGGCCTGGATGGGCTCCGGCATGTTTGGATCCGAGATCCTTTGGCCTTGTTGCCATCTGCATAGCCTGTGAATAGTTTTCTCTGGCACAGACCTTGTTCCTCAGTGTTGCATCATCTCTGGGAGAAAAGCCAGGTCCGGAGCCCCAGCACAAAGGCTTTCTGAAGCAGATGAAGCTTGTTCTGTGTGCGGAGCATCTCCCTCCTTCCTGTCGTCCTTTCCATGGGATTCCTGAAGCGGCCTCAGTCCTAGAGCCCCTTTGTCAACAGCTGCTTTATCTGCTGTCGCTTCCTGCACACCTGGCTGATGCAATGTCTGCTTTGGAAGCGGCTGCTGGAGTCTCCTCTGGAGCTGGGTTGTTTGCCCTGGCTGGGAGTGGCCAGGCAGGCAGCCTTCATCACGTGAGGGCCTTAAATAGATGTATAAAGGACGTACAGCCAGACCTGCGAGCAGGGAGTATTTAGTGGGATTACAGAGAAATCTTTTTTCCAATTCTAGGACTGGAGGATGCAATCCTACTCCTGGCAACTTGTTTGTGGTTAGCCTTGCACTGGTTGCAACTTCGGAACGCTGCTCCACTGCTCTGTGCCAGTAAATTCTGCTGATTCCCCTTCTATATTCAGCAACTTCCCGTGACTCTGGACTGTCTGGATTCTCATGGGAACTGTAATTCTTTGGGTTTGGATTTGATCCTAGTTATTGCCCTTTATTGCTCTTTCCCTCTGACCTTGCATGTGGTATAGGCTTTTCTCTGAAATCCCTTCAAAACACAGTGTCAAGGTCTGGAGGTGCTAGAGGTGGTGGCTTGTGAGGTTGTTTTCTTGTTGGGTTGTGGGGGGGGGGGGGTGTTTTGTCAGCCTTTTTAATTTAGGCTTTATATATTTAGGAAAGTTTAATAATTGCACAGGTACAACCATTCATGTGAATACTGTTACATTCACAAGCAACAAAATCTAGAACAAAGAAACACTTGGGTCTGCTAGGATTGAACCAATGTCACTCACATTATTTAAATTAATCTTGAGTCTTTAATTGCAGCCATTTTCTAGTGAAGGGAGGCCTCTTAAATTGAATCTGAAAACGTAGGATTTATATAGACAAGGTGTGGTGGATTGAGCAGTGGTGCTTTCCAGTATTGCTGTTCCCAGTTGTCTGCTGTGCCTCACTGCAGAAATTTATTGCCCCTACAACTGTATCTAAAAAGGAATAAGTATTTTACCTGCTTCTGCTTTTAGTCCAGTTCTCTTGGCATCAACTTGATGGGACATGGCAACGTTTCCTTCCTGCCAGCTGTTTTGGCAAAGGCTTAGTAGGGACAGTCGTACTAGTAACATCAGCTGGCACAGCTGGATTCACTGGAGGTTAGTTGTCAAGCCCTTAATCTTCAAATATCAGTTCTGAACGTTTTTGTTTGCTTTTTTTTTTTGACATACAGACTTTTGACTGTTCTTCACCCCGTGGGAAAAGAGACCAACTGTCTTGGAGTATAGAACCAGGGCAGCAGTTAGGATATGGTGTACCTCTCTCTGCAGTTTTTTTTCCCCTGCAACTGTCCCAAATCGAAAGTTAGTAGAACTGTGGAACTCCTTCCTGTTTCATTTATTTGGGTAATTTTTGTATCATTTCTGTGGGGTCTCACATATAAGTGATCTTATTTTTTCTCTTGTACCCGTGTGTGTCTTTAGGAAAGAATAGAAAGCAATATTTGCAAAAAATAAGTGTTTTGGGGGGTGGGTCACCTTCCTTTCAGTTTTGAAAATATAACTTTAAGTGCTTCAGTATTTGAAGAATGTCACCTTCAATGACTTGTTATGATGTGAGATAGTGGAGAACTTCAGAAAAATCCCATAGACACAGAAAATCCCAATAGTTCTTGGCCCCTTTCTATGCTAAAAATACTGTTTTACATTGCCTTTATTACCTTTATTTTTAAAGTTTTTATTTTTAATAACATTTTACAGTGGCATTATATAATATGTCTTGCTAGACTTTGAAAGCATTCTCTTGTAAAGTTTTCTTGAAGACATCCTCTGTTTATGGCCCTTAAAATTACGAGCACTTTGATATGAAGTTCTCAGTTGGGATAGGCCCTTTCCATTTATGCTGAGGTTGTTACTCCTTTAAAACAACATCTTTGTGGCCATCCAGCTCAGCAGCCTGTGCATGCAGACTGTGTGTATGCAGCTAGGTCCCTTCTGATTACATCCTCCTGTCTGCCTGTCACCTCTCCATTCTAATTTGGCATCTATTTATTTGTGAAATTATCCTTATGTATGACTTTTCAACCAATTTCAATTTGGTATAAATTAAACTTTCTAGCAAGGTCCTGTGATGCAAATCTTACGTTTTAAGAAAGTCCAAACAAACCCTTGTTTGTTGTCTCCATCTCCGGAGTGTGTTAGACTGTAAAGAATGTGGTTGAATTGTCTGGTAGGAGGTATTTCTGGAAGTCTTATCTGCTCTTCCTTTGTATTTTATGTTAAGAAATAGAAGAAAAATTTAATAATACCTGAAATCCTTTGTGATTCCAACAGAAAAACACAGGAGACTGGGGAAGGGGGGTATTGCAAGACAAAGAAATTACACAAAACTTCTTCACTGCTGAAGCAGCAGCAGCAAAGTTTTGAGGTTATTCTTTTTGCTTTCCTGAGTAATCCTTACAGTCTGGGGTCAGTTGCTGAGAATACTCAACTATGCATTTCGTAATTTCCCTGCTTGATGGTTTAATTCCTTTCAGTTGCTCACTGTCATCGTTTGTCGTCCCTTTGGGTGTAGTTTGTGGAGGAGTTTAGCTAAAATTGTTTTCTTCGTCAGATAAAATGATGGAATCCCATGGATGGACATGATGCAAATTGCCTTCTAAAAGAGCTTAAACCTAGTTTAAGTAAATTTAATCAAAAGCTTTTTAATTTCCAGCTGTTTACCAAATTTTGTCAAAATCCCTTAAGCATGCTTGTACCTCAGTTTTAAAGGTGGTTTAGATAGCCTTCGCTGAACTGCCCTATCACCCTGACTTTGGCTGAGTACATGTATTCATAGACATGTGTTGAAGTAGTTTCTAGTGCTTCCATAAAGTAGAGTCATAGAATCTTCTGAGTTGGAAGGGACCCATAAGGATCGTCAAGTCCAACTCCTTGCTCCACACAGGGCCAGACAAGTCGGAGCCTGTAATTTAAGAATAATGGGAATTGTTCATGTGATTTCACATCTCGTGTGGAACGACCTGACCAGTGCATAGCCCCATGGATACCAGAAGCTTTTTGCCATCACCTGTGTCCTAACTTGATCCTTGACTCCCAGTCAGGTATGGCCTTGTGAGCAGGATCAGGTCTTGCCAGGTTGCTGCTTTTTGATGCACTTAACAATTTTTAAATGCTGTTATTCTTGTTCTAAGAGCATGTTGGCACTTTGTCGTGGCTCTCTAGGTCCCAGAGAGCAAGAACTAAATATATGCATACAAGCCTTTCTTTTTGCACATACTTACTTATGTATGAAACAGGCGAGAGTCTTAAGAAAGCTCTAAGACAGATAAATCTTTAACCATTGCACATATTTGTCAATAATTTGGCTATCGCTGTATGCATACATAGCTAGCAGTGAGTACTTGTGTTGCCTGTTATTTCAATCCTTTCTGTTGTAGACAAGGACTGAGTTCTCCCAGACCCCATGGGATGGGAGGATGGATGGATGGATGGATGGATTGTTGTCTGGCTTTTGTCAGTCAGCTAGCAGATGATATATGGTACTAATGATAATAGCAAATACTTCTGTCAATATTTCATTTTTTAAAACTGGCACAGTTGTTTCCTAGCTGCTTAGTGAAATCAGCTTGGTTTCCGCCCAGAGCTGAGCATTTATATCAGTAGATTGTGGCACAGTTTGAGTACTCTAAGGAATCTCTGTTTCACAGTAAGTTTGAGCTAAATGCCTGCTCTGCCCCTGCCTCTGTGTTGGTGTCCTTACAGAAATGCATGGCTGAAATTCTGGACATTTAGTGTTGTGGTTTGGTTTGGGGGTTTTTTATAAGCTCTCTGTTTAGTACATGAAACCCCTTGATCTGATTCTGTTTGTACGAAAGGTGCTTGTCCTTCTGTGAGCATCTGCCCTTGTCATGAGGTTTATGGGTGTGCTGGAAAGAACAGGCAGTGCTTGCTTGGGTGGACTGCACGTGTGTTTGGGCAGTACCAGCTGAGGCACGATGCTTTCAGTATGGGAGCTGAAGCAGTTCATGTTTATGTTAGATGTCTCAGAGATTCTTGTCTGTTCTGAAATGTACAGGGAAAAAGATGGATGAATAGGATCCATGAGCCTGCTAATGCTTTTTATACTGCTCCACCTGCAGAGAGGTTTGCTACTGATGCAAATGGCAACGCAAGTATGAACTTTGCTGGCTCGGACCCAGATGCGGTTGATGGAGAGGATGCCAAGGAAGGTTGCATGGCAGAGCTACTATTTCCAGTTTGCCACCAGCTCTGGCTCATGGCAGTGTGAGATGCAGGAGAAAGACACGCTGTCAGTTTTGTGACTGGGAATGGCTTGGGAGCATAAAGATGCACAGCTCATTACATATGGAGCTTGTCCTATAGAGGTGACCTACAGGCCTGTTGCCGCGCACAGAGAGACGGATGGCAGTTATTGTTTGGCTAGCAGTCCTGGGTTGTCAGAAGTCTTGGGTCTGCATCCAGTTTGGGGATTCAGTATTTGGGGGTGTGGGGAGTAGCAAGGGAAGTGCTTGTTTGTCCTGTGCTATCTGTGAGCAAGAGGTACGTGAGAAGTGGCCATTGTCAGTGCAGGCGGAGGGGATTTCCCTGTCCTCTTTCCCCCAGTGCACCTGTTGAAGTTGTGTATCATCGGAAGAGGCTTTTCTCGGTTTGTCCACAGTGTGGTTTGTACTGGCATTACCTCCTTGCCATTCTTGGCAACGCATGAGACACTGGATGGAGGACATTATTTCAAGTCCTCTGTAGATGTAGACTCACAAATGTGCACTGATGCTGCAGAAGAGTGGGCTGAATCTCTGTCCTCCCCTTGCTTGGTAACTGCTTTCCTGTTGATGATCAGAGGGTATAAGGCAGGTGCTCTTCCCCTGCACACCCCCTCCCACCCCATCCCCCCGAGATTTGTCTAATACCACCTGAGCAACACCCAGTTGTGGTGGACCTGGGCATCTGAATTGAAGTAGCTGCACCGAGGGAGGTTTCAGCTGGATGTTAGGAAGAGGTTCCTTACTGAGAGCAGGGTCAGGCACTGGAACAGGCTCCCCAGGGAAGCGGTCACAGCACCGAGCTTGACTTGAGTTCAAGAAGCATCTGGACAATGCACTCAGTCACATGCTCTGACTTGGCTGGCCTTGTGTGGAGCCGGGGGTTGGACTCGATGATCCTTATGGGTCCCTTCCAGCTCAGGAGATTCTATGTGCAGTTTGGGAGGCCTGCCCAGCAGTTTTGTCTAGGGGTGAATTTTTCCACAGCTCTCACCAGTTTTGTACAATCTGTTACCAAGTGTTGCACACTGCAGGTGCCCAGAGGTGTTTCAGAGATCGGAGCACTAGTGAAAATGGGATCAACAAACCTCAAAGGAGGAAGCTCTAGCAAGCTGTTGGATTAACCATGCTTGGTTTTCTCTGTTAATACTGATTTTTAACACCACAGGTAATGAAAAGTGTTTCCAATAGTACTATTTCTGCATCAGCTCTGTCTGTAACATGGACTGCAGTGGCTGTGGAAGTGAGCCAGTGCAGCGCTGCGGCTGTTGTATTCTAAACAGTTTTGAAAATTAAATTCACTGTTAGAGCAGGTGTTGCCTAACCTTCACTTGGCCAGCTGAGATTTATTACAGGCCTTCCCATTGCTACAGGATGTTACCTGAAATAATTGGATAGCATATATTTACATTTTAGCTACTTCAGTTTAGGTCTGAATGTGGGTGAGTCCCTTGGGGTGAATAGGGGATGGCAGCACTGGGGTGACTGTGGGTGGATGTTCACCTGGGCTGTTCTGATGTTGGGGAAGTCCAGGTGTCTTTCTACTGGTGTGACTGGTTAAGGAGGAAGGGGTGCAGATGGAAAAGCGTGGGGAGGGGGAGGTATATCTTTACTCAGTTTTCAAAACCAGCTAAGTATTATTTGACTGTCAGGCCATCAAAATTCTTGTGTCTGTTTGACTTCAGGAGGAATTGTATCACCAGGTTTGTGCTGTGGTCTGAAACTCATCAAATTTTCATTAAGACTTTGAAGTTTAGGAAGACTTCATCCAGTGGCACTGGAGAGAGCTTGCTGCAACTTTTTCTTCCAGTGCAGCTGTATATTTTATGGGAAGGGGGTAGGAAGGAGCTCAGGGATTGTATATACAGGAAATGAGCCAGTTCAGTGGGTGAATGTTCCGATCCCAACCACAGTATTCTCTGTGCAGACTCATGTTTTGGGTCTTACCAGGCCAAGTTTCATGAAGACCAGGCTGTAATCTAGCCTGAAGGTGATGTGGTCATGGACAGTACTTGAGGTTGGTCTCAGCAGTACACTTTGAATGTTGCATTGCCAGAGTTGAAAGTATGCATGAAACAGCAGCAACAAACAGCAAAATCTGCACATGGATGGTGGCTGGGCAAGTGCTGATGGGTCAACACAAGAGTGACTGAGCTGGGGCTTGCCTTGTCTAACCTTTCTGTTTGGTGTTTCTCCTTTCTCCAGTAATCTCTGTCCCAAAAGTGGGAGTTACAGTTGCACTGAAACAGTCTGGTGTTTTTACAGTTGATAGAGGGTTTCAGATGAAAAGTGGCTGAAAACTTGTTTCAGTTAGCCCAGGACTGACCAGATAACCTGTGACTGTTGAGTCCAGAAGCTGCACCTGAAATGCTCTGTGTCTGCTGAGTCATGAGCAGGCAGGAGGCTGGAATTTGTCCTGATGAAATCTCTGGCTGCTGCCAGCTGGGTATGGTCATGGTAAAGGCAAGAGATCAGTAGGGGGTGGGGTAGGAAAAAATCAAGTATTTAAAAAGGGGTGGGGTTTTGGTCCTATTTCTTTTAACCTTGTACTGGAGTTTAATGTAACTCTGGGTTGAAGCAGAAATTGATGTCTGTGGCTTTTAGCTGTATTTTAGCAGCTGTTTGTTTCATCTGGGGTCAGTGTAGAAAGCACAATTCTATCACAAGCATGATAAAGGGTAAATGAGATACTTCCTAAGGTCCTTTTATTTTTCTTTTTCAACAAAACACAGTCAAGGACACCTGGGCTGTCTTGGGTTGGAGCTGCTTGTGGCCATAGTCCTGCCCCGTTTTCTTTTGCATCTCACCTCCCCACAAGAGTTGCTTTGGGGTGTAACAGGGAATTGCTACAGACAGTTCAGAGATCTTTACATGCTACTTCTGTAACTCACTGTACGCCTGTCATACTGTCAGAAAGATTTCTCTTGGGGATGTATACTGAAGGAGGAAAATAGTCCCTTGTGCAAAGAGAAGCAGCCTGCCTTTTAGGACAGGAAAATGCAGTATAACGTGTGGCATTTAAACTTCCTGACTCTCTCACTCTTCCTTCGTTTGCCCTTGTAGTGAGTCTGTGTTTTTATGTTTCTGGGCTTTTTTGTGTGTTAAACAATGGCTGGACTATGGTGTCCAAAGGCAGTTCCCTGTGAGAAATTCACTACCCGCAGGAAAACTTGGCTCGTGGCCTCCCTGGAGCCCAGGAGGGTTTGCTGGCAGAGCCCCCGAGATGCCGGGGAGCATGTGACGGCCGGCTGCGAGCGCAGGCTGGCTCCGCCGTGCTGCCGGAGCCAGGAGAAGACTGCAGAAAGTTATTCAAGGCTGCCCTTAAAGTTAAACGTGCAGAGAGGTTGGCTAAATGATAAACGCTTTCCTTTGGGTTCAGAGCTACCCTCGCTAGCTGCCAAAATGCAGCCTTGCTCTCTGTCGTGGGGGTTTTCTTTGGAGCTGCGTAGAATAATCGCTCCTTTATGAAGGTCTGTGCTATTGAGGTTATTTATATAACGAGGAGCTGATCCCGTTTTACCTCCGTCCGCCATCCGACCCTTGGAAGTCTGCATTTGTCTGCGATTTCCCTCGCTGCGGTCAGCAGGGAAGGTGGAGCCTGGGCAGGGGGGGGCTTCCCTCCCGGCACAGCCGGCGGCTGCGCCCCGTGATGCCGCCGTGACTCACCCCGGCTCCCCACGCTGAGCCAATGGCCCTGCCGTGTTTCTCGTTGGAGCGGCCTATACGCGCGCGCCCAGACGTCTGACGTGGCCCTGCCGCGGGGAGGTGTCAGCTGGGATTTCGGAAAGTCGGGGCCCGCTGCGTCAGGGCTCGCCAGACTGAGTAATCGGTGCAGAATCCAGGACGGGCCTCGCTTTTGAGGGGAGGCCGTTGGTGGCGCAGGGATAGCCGCTCTGCCGGTCGTGCTTGCCTGTGATGTGCACCCAGTGAATGGAGATACAAGCTGATTTGGAGCCAGAGGTCTCAGCTCAGTCCACCTCTGCTCTGTCTCATTGTCCTCCCGGATGGGGCTTTGCCTGAAACTTGTTTGGGGAAGGAGTTAGGAAATGCTGATGAAGGGCTGTGGGTGATAGGTGACAGTGCCTGCTTATATGCAGAAGCAGCTAATAGATTGCTTAGCTGATAATTAGTCCTAAGTTTACTTGGGGGGAACTATCATTGGCTTTATGTCAGAGCAGCTCGTTGCATATCAAAATAACACTGTAATGAGAAAGGTAAAAAATAGAAACCAACCCAAAACCAAACTATTGCTCTCTACCTCTGCCCTGGGCCCCCATATGAAAATGAAGTAAAAATGATGCAGCATGTGACTGATGGAAATCTATTTCTGCTTTTCTTTTGCTGTGAAAACCTTCTTTGGGGGAATACAGGGAGACCTTATCCTGTAACAGAGATGCAATTCTTTTTCTACCCTGGTAGGTTTCCCCATGTCCGTGACGTGTTGGCCGAGGCTCTGCGGCTCCTCTCCGCCCTCGGAGCGGCCAGTCGCTGCCCTCTGGACTCCGTGATCCCCGACGGGCGTCATGAGCATTGCAATCCCTCTGGGAGTCACCACACCAGATACGTCCTACTCCGACATGGCTGCAGGATCGGAGTGAGTGTTACCCCATGGAGGAGGGGGAGGGTGTCGGAGATCTGTCCTAGAGTGGTGCTGCAGGATCAGTGCTGCTGCTTTCTCCACTCAGGAGAAAGAGGGTGCTGGTCCACTGGCTGTGTGAGATGTGAATGGAGAAGCAGACTGAGTGTTTAACAAATGCAGTGTTATGGAAGTTGGTAAGTTTGTCAGGAGATGAGAAGGAGAATTCCAACAGCATTAGGCACTCAACCATGGGGTTTATATCAACTTGGCTATTAAGTCTATGCTCAAGTGCAGGAAGGTGTGCGTTTTCTGTATCCCATGCATAACATTGGCAAGGTACAAGCCAGCTCCTTCTCCAAAAACTGTTTGTTATATATGAGGGATGAGTATGCTGAGCCTCCCTCTCAGTAGAGCCTACTAGCTCTGTAACTCAGTGCCAATCTTACATGACAGATTTTGGAGCCTGGCCAGAGATGTGAGACAGAATCAGCCCGTGTAGACAACTTTATGTTGTTTCTGGCCTTGAGCAGGTTCCAAGAAGCACACCTCAGTGGGTGATCTTTGAAGGTCCCCACCACAGGACCCGGTGCAGGGCTCTTGCCACAGTTCCGTCTCTGAGGCCTGCAAGAGGGGCCTAACCATTTATTTTAAAAGACTCTGCTTCTGTAGGAGTCAGGAACATTTCAAATCAGGAAAATATTGCATTGTGATCTTGTTAGAATGATGTCATCTAGGATGAGTACTATGTTTCCTTCATGGGTGAGAGGGAGGGCTCAAGTTGTTTCTATGTGCTTCTACCTCCTGCTCTCTCGTACCCTTCTTTGAAATACAGACTGTAGCATCTCATTACAGAAATTTACAAAAAGCATTTTGGAGATAGATTTCCCCCATGTATTATTTAAAGGTACCTACTGTGCAAATGCCTCTGTGTCACATTGATCAATGTAGAACAGATATTGCTCCAGACTATTAATTTTGAGCTGCAAGAGCAGTGGGCTGGGGTATGAATCATTGTTTTTCCCTTCCATCTTGCCCTGATTTGACTATGCACGGGGTTTGACTACGCAGTTGCACTTTCTGCAAGACTGCTAATGCTCTTTCTTTTTTCTTTTGGTCTGTCTTGGCACTGGCCCCATGTCAGATATTCTTAATGATGCTTCTTTCCATCCCAAAGCCCCTATTTTTACATACCGTTTTTAAACGGCGAGTCAGAATCTAGTAAGTCACTTATCTGCAGTGGGTATACGATCCTTCCCTTCTCAAGAATTAATATTCAGTATTGCTTGTCACCATGCTTCTCCCACACCAGCACTTTAAAGACTCAACATGCAGGAATTTTAAACTGTTTATGACAGGAGAAAGAGTGCTAAATAGTTTACTCGTGTACTAGGTGCTTTGCTTTCAGAGCTGAGGATGGTAGAGAGGAGAGCCAGATACATCTATGCATGTCCTTGTAGCACTTAAATATCAAAAAAGGCTGTCTGTAAACCTTCTGAAAAGCATTTTCTTTTTCCCTGGCTTGTAAGAAATTTGTAGGTCCAACGTGAGACTAGGCTGGAGTGCTTTGAAAAAAGCTTTTGAAGATTACTGAATTGGTTTCTCTGCCCATTTTCTAAAAATTGGGAATGCCAGGGCTTTATTCTCTCTGGGCTTTGCAATGATGCACTGTTACTGCTGAAGTGTCCTTCGTGAGTCAGTTCAAAGTTAAGGCTATCCTCCACTTCTCCTTTGAAACTCTGCTAGGTTGATGAACGAAGTCAAGGCTGCCTGAGCTTCCTGGCTCTTACAAAGGATTCATTTCAAAGATCTGCATCGGGAAGGCAAAAGGAAAACTAGCTGGTCCTCTTTTCAGGCTGAGCATTACCATCTTCCCTTAGCCTCTGATACAGAGAGGAGATAAAAACGCTGAAGGGTGTTTGTGTTCATCTGAGGGTGACATGGAGGCTGCAGAGTAGTTTTGCTGTGTTAGTCTGACTGCATATTGGAAGTTGCTGGAGCTCCTTGGCGGGCTACTGCCGAGAAAGCACGGGGCCCATCGTTGTTGCCCCTGGACACCGTTGCACCAACAATCTTGAAGTTTTATTGCTAATGCTCGCGGCAGCATCGCTGGTATTCCAGACTGACTGTAGTTAGGAATGTGGGTGACTTGGACAGAAGACAGATCTGCTGCTTAGGCTCTTTTCCTTCTAATACTGTTTCTGAAAATACGATTAAACCCGAATGGATTTAACTCTGTACCAATCCTGAAGTCCCAAAGGACTGCTGCAAAGATCCAGCAAGGCTGGATTATGTGGCAAGCTCTGCACAGCGTCTTTTATTAAGAAGTATATATCGTCTGAGAGGTATCGCCACCGGTACCTCCCGCTTTTGGCAGTTTAGTTGGCTGTAGTTACGTTGAAAATGAACTGAATTTGTCATGCGCCTAAATCCTCAGCTGCAGAAGTGGGGTTTACATAGTTTAAGGTCGTCTATTTTCTGCAGTTCTTTGCGACATAAAGGAGCCATAATTTATTGTAGGAAGACAGATCCACTTTACTTCAGAAAAATAATATATCAGGTTTAGTGCCAGGGTGGGACAAACAGTGCAGCAGAGATTTCAAGAGCTAGTAGGAAGTCCAAAGGGCACAGGGGTGAGTGTTCTTGGGTGGTGCCTAAATGCTGCCCCACTCGTGACCACTGGCCGTTGGTGTTTTGAGTACTGCTCGATTCACACTGGCAATATAGGACTCGCTGAGAATCCTGCGAGATCTCACCAGAGCAGCAGAGGTCCAAGGTAAACTTTTCCTTTCCTGTATTTTTCTTTCCTGCTTGCTCAGCTCTGTGCTGTGATTTTGAAGATGACTTTACCTGCAGATACGATTCAGTAATGTTCTGCTGTATTCTAGTACAGGTCCGACTTCTGATCAGTGCAGAGGTTACCTGGTTTGTATCTTCTGCTTGTAGCAGACGCTGTGTTTCCTTGGTGCTATTCTGTCTGTAGCCTCATTATCTAATACTCCCTGCATTGAATTGCAGCTGTCCCTTCCCGAGCAAGGTTTCTGCAGCTTTCTGCTGAGGGATATACCTTTCATTTTTAGCTGCTTTTCTTCACCACCGTGTGGTGGAAGAGCGCATTGTACCTCAGGAGCAGATTTCCTGCTGAGTACATTGCACACCATGTTGCTGCGTAGAAAGCACAGGGTGAATCTGATTTCTCCGTGGCCGTTCTCTGTCTAGGGCATGGATTTTGTTGCCTCTTCATAATAGGAATCTGCAATTCCTGGTTGTTGCTGTCAGGATAGTTGCAGGTTTTATGGGAACTTTATTGCAGGACGCTGGACTTGGCTGTCTGAGGGAGAGAGAAACAAGCAAGGATGCAGGAAAGCTGCTTAGCTGCCCTTTGAAATGAGCTGTTGCAGCGATAACATGGCAGCGCTGTGCAGTGGCCTTGTGATTAGGCTGAGTTCAGATGTGAATGCTGAAGTAGACCCAACTTCCTCAACTATAAGGAAACTGAGCTTCTTACATACTAATTATCTTTTGAACTTCCTAGATTGAGACCCAGTTTTTAATGAGCTATCCAGGGTGGCCCTTACTCAGTTGCTTCCCTCTGTTGAAAGCAGGTTCAGCCTGTACTTCTGCACACATGATGCCTGGTGAAGCACATAAATAACACCTTGATTTCATGAAGTTTCTTCATTTTGAGCTCATGTGTTGAATAGAAAAGAGCAGTGAAATACTGGCACTAAAATGATGTTATATTGATGGGTTTTACTTCTGGCCCTTTCTGCAGCCCAGAGTCTGTGGAAGCTAGTCCAGCTGTCAGTGAGAAGAATGTGTACTCCAGCCACGGCTATGGGGCCACCCAGAAACACAGCTATCGCGGGCTGCCTTACGCAGTGAGTACTCTCTCTGCAGTGAATCAGCTCTTTACTGTCTGCTTTACTCTTTTCTCCTTGTTATGTAGTTGTTTGCCTGTTAAGCCTGAGGAGTTTTGGCTTATTTATTAGGGAACACTGAGTTACAGCTGAGTTCTGCCATACATTTTGCATTTGTGCGTTTATTGTTTGTGAAGTCTGTAGCAAGCTTTATGAATGTTTTAGGTGATAGATATTTTTACTGAATGAAGTATATGAATGCAGTGTGACTATATATATGAATATGTAATATTTTCCTGGTGGTAATTTTATGCCCTGGTTGGTTTATTGTGCCCTATTTGTACTTGTTTCAACTGCGCAGTTGTTCATATCGGTAACTTAAAACTATGAGAAACAAGGAACAGTCAGGAAGAATGGGAGAGTGGCTTGAAACTCTGGGATGAACAGGATGTCACAGAATCCTTGAGGTTGGAAGGGGCCTCTTGAGGTCACGTAATCCAAACTCCATGCTTGAGCTGACTCTGCTTGAGCAGGTTGCCCAGGACTGTGTCCGGTTGGGTTTTGAATATCTCAACAGATGGAAACGCCAAAACGTCTCTGGGCAGCAGGTTCCAGATGTAATCTCAGATTATTAGCAGGACAACAGTTAATGTTGTCAAATAGGTGCCTAGGTTTTTTCATAGGTTTTGAATTTAATTCATTAGTGCAGAAGATGACCATTCCCATCTTCCAGAGCTCTTGCTTTACCTTCTTGGTAGATTGAGGGATTCAGACTATGGTTTTACACAAGTTGTTAAATAAAAACCTGGGAACTGTGGATATGGGACTTCAGTTTCTAGGCATTGTATCTTCACGTTAAAAGTAGTACTGCAAATACTCGTTTTCAGGATCATAATTATGGAGCCCCTCCTCCTCCAACGCCGCCAGCCTCTCCTCCTGTCCAGACCATTATACCTCGTGCAGAACTGAACGGCCTGCACTCGCCTGATGAGGAGAACTCCGGGGACAGTGAGAGCTCCTCAGAAGGAGAATCAATTCCCACTTGGTGCCACTGCAGTGTCTCCCAAGATGGTTTCCTCCTCAAGTGTGAAAAGTGCAGGTAAGCTTTGGTGCCGTGCAGATCTGTTGACTTCTCGTACCAAACTGTGTCACGTTTGGGCTGTGGGACAAACTTCCTTTTGCTAACTGGAGCGTTCTTTCCAGTGCTTTACCTAGTATTGACCCTCCTCCTTTGCGTTGTCAGCCTGACAAGTGTTGGTGGCACCAGGAGTGGAGATGAGGATGTTAAATCGATGTTCTTATCATCCTGGGCCCCACTGAGGGCACGCATCTTGTGACATCCTGTTGAATTTCAAGTGACTTTACTCCTACAAACCAGCTTCAATTGTGCATTCTCCTTTGGCAGAGGAATGAGCAGGGGGAAGGTGATCAGACTCCGCCGCCGGAAGCAGGACAACGTGTCAGGTGAGCTTGAGGTTGTAAATCTGATAATGGTGCCTTTTGCTTTCTTTCTACAAGACCTTTGTCTTTTGGCTGATGTAATCATCTAACTGTGATCTGTGCCTGCTAATGTTCTTTACCTCCCAACCACTGGGACTTTCTCTTCTCCTCCTGCCTCACCTCAGCTCTTGGGAAAACCAGGTATCTTGTGAACAGAAAAGGGGAATGTTCATCAGTACTGTTCTGTGAGACATGAGGAGTTTGGGTGGAGAAACTGAGGTGATACTGTTTTCTCAGGGAAGAGCCATGCAGGGTCACCGAATTGTCCTGATGAAAATGGACATAAGGGTAAGCTATTCTCTCTGGGATGAATAAAAACATTGCTAATGAAGAACTCCTCTCTATAGGTGGAGACAGCAGTGCAACTGAGAGCTGGGATGAAGAACTATCTCCCTCTACAGTGCTGTACACAGCTACGCAGCACACCCCTACGAGCATCACACTGACTGTCAACCGCGTCCGTAGAAGCAAACCGAAGAAGAGGAAGAGGAGTACAGAAAAAGCTCGTGCCGCTCCAAAGGCGAAAAAGATCAAGGTGTGTGGAGTGAGACAAGGTTGCTGCAGTTCTACTAGATGCTGTGTGGTGTATTGTTGACAAGCTGGCAGTAGACAAGAAACTTCTGTCCTGTAAGGATCTGCTCTTTCTGATGTAATAACGTGACGCCTTGTATTTGTGACCTGCAAGAGTACGTGGCTGTTGGTTTAAAAATTACCTTACTGGAACTCCACCCTGATTTCCCAATGTTGTCCATTCATGCTAAGAGCTGGGACTCATATTTTCCCTTCTGCTCCATTAGGATTTGGGGAAACAGCTTTTGGACTCTCTTTTGTGGCAAAGGGGCAGTGTGTGAATGGAATGAAAAAGGAAGGGAGCATGGCATTTCTAGCAGGCTGTGTTAAGGAATCTGAGCAGCAGAGCTGCTTGGCACTGTTCCCCAGCGACAGAGATAGTGCCTGTATGGAAAACTATGTAGGTAGTGATGAACATTTGTTGAAGGATGACTTTACTGTCTTGTTTGTGAGGCTTTGAGGACTGAAGTAATTTTGGGTTGCTGATATTGGAATGGAAGTGTGAGAAGCTGGTTCTTTTCCATCATCTGCTAGCTTTACTGTGATTTTCCCAGGTTAGGTTTCCCTTGAAGTTGCTCTGGTAAGCACCGATTAAGTAAAAGACTGAGAGCAGGAGCCATCTGAGGTCTTCAGGTTTTTTTGTTGTGAACCAGCTTGATTTTGTTGCTAGACCTTTTCTTCTGTCAAAGCAAGTGGGATTAGTCTGGACAGCTTTGGTTTTGATCTTGAGATTTTTACTTAGTATGGAGCAGGCCTTTTTAGTTCATAAATCCTGGCCATCAAGCTTTTCAGCCATCTCCACTTTGGATTTGCATTGCAGTCTTTTTCAAGTCCGTTGCTTCTTGTGCAGGTCTTGTCACCTTTTGTTAAGGAATGATGTGGGGGACTAAGTTCTAGTGTGGTTCTGGGACGCTAATTCTGAGGAAACATTAATACTTTGTTTTTCCCCCCCTCTCCTTGTTCGGGGGACAGGCTTTTCGAGAGGGCTCACGAAAGTCTCTGAGGATGAAGGTGAGTAGAACTGAAAACCCTCTGTGATGGTGGTGGTGGGTATTTTTGCATTGTGTTTTTTGCCTGGGGAGTTTCTGATAGTGGGACCAGCCTGAGAATAATCTAGAGGCTTACCAGGCACTGGAAGCAGGGCTATTCAAAAGGGTGTCACAGGAATCACCCCTTGAACCTTGCTTTGCTTCAGGTAGCTTTCTGTAAGGTAATGTCATCCAGTTTCAAGGGATGGGACTGATTCATGACACTTGGGAGCTGGGTGTTTGGTGTAAAGGATGTGGAACTCTCTTCTGTGAGGTCATTTGATTGCATCAAAGCTATTTTAACCTTGGGCATCTTAGTAAAAGCTCGTAGAAGCATTGCCTTATTTCTTTCCACACCTTACTAGGGATGAACAGGACAATTTCTCTCTGACTTTCTGCAGTACTGGCAGGTGTGGCCATCGGATAGAAAGTTCATTTGACAAAAAGGGTAGACTTGCACTTTGAGCTAAACTTGTTCTAGAAACACAGAAGGTGCCCTAAAGTTCACTCAGTTCCCTCTGACCCCAGTACTGTAGCTGACAGTGGCTTCTAGTGGGTGGCTCAGAGGAAATGGGACAGTCCTGTGGTGTGTCTGCATGCCCCTGTCTCCATAGTACACAGATTCCTTGAGAGGGTATAAATGCAAGAAAATTCTTAATGCTTTTATTTTATATGATGAAAATACCGATCTTCAGTGGTCCTTGTCTGTGATACCTCAGTGTCACCTGTCTCAGTCCCTTATGGCGCCAGTTGAGCTACTGACCTCTGGAGTATTATTTGTTGAATTTCTTCAACTACTGTCAAGCAAAGAATGAAGCTGATGTATTTTTTTTCCCTACCAGCCTCTTTTTTCCCCTCCCTTACAAGATGGCATAAACGGATTACCTGATTTTGCCCTCTCTTCTTTACACTGCTTAGGACTTGCCGTTTTAACCCACTGGGTATTAGCTGATGCTCTACATTCAGTTACTTGAAACCCTGATGACCATTTAGCTAGAAGGTTCAGAAGTATTTTTGGATCAGTCACGGCACAGATTGAGATCCAGTCAGCATCATCCTCTGGCATTACATTGGACACGAGTGGGTTGACTGTAGGACAAGCTTACATGAGATTTATTTGCCTTTGTGTGTGCTGTTTCTTTGCTTTTTTAATCTACTTAATTTTTTTCCAAAGTGACTTAAACTTTTTCTGGCGATGTCGTAGCTGAATTTTCTTGTACATAGCAGTGCCAGGTACCAACTCTCAACAGGTCTTAGGAATCTTGCACAGAGAACTCTGTGCAGAACTAAGTGTCCCTGTTGTACAGTGTTTGGGAGGATGCAGGTTCTGAAAAAGCTGTCCTCAGAGCTGATGCTTTCTTAGAGGGGGATAGATTTACCTGTTTTTTGGTAGCATATTGATATGCTCAGGGCACTGTGAACGGATTTTCTCACTGAGTGCTAGCCATTCACCCTTTGCTGTTTGGTGCAGAATTCCCCTTCGGAAGTGCATGCCTTGGATGAAAATACAGCTGAAGGGTGGGAGAATCGAATACGACTCTGGACAGATCAGTACGAAGAAGCCTTCACTAACCAGTACAGTGCTGATGTACAGAACTTGTTGGAGCGTCACCTAAACTCTAATAAAGACTATGTGGGCAAAACTGCTATGCTTGACACAATCAACAAAACAGAGTTGGCCTGCAATAATACTGTTATTGGGTCCCAGATGCAGGTAAGAACCATTCCCACAGAAGTGGGGTAGGTCAGGTCCTCTGGCCTTCTAGACATAAGGTGTGGCCATGGGTGAGCAATCTTGTAGCTGGTCATGTAATTTCAGACTAATAGGCAGAGATTGGATATAAAATGGAATAAAAGAGATGCCAGTACCAAGACAGATTCAGAAACGCGTTCAATCACATCATTGTTGCTAAGTTTGGGATATTTTGTGCAGTTCTGTGTATTTTGTGTGGTTCTCAGGTATTTTACCATAAATACTTCTGGTCACTGAAATACTTCTGGTCACTGAATGGCTCGAGGCAGAACCAGATCTGTTACTTGCTTGAGATAGTAAATCTCCTGCTTTCCAGATGGGTTTTCTTCTTTTTTTTTTTTTTTTAA
>VZTU01026989.1:101225-131033 GCA_013400835.1 Zapornia atra | reverse complement strand
TTTTTTTTTTTTTTCTTTTCTGGCTCATGTTTATGGAAAACCATGTTAAAGAATCTTTCTGCGTTATTTCAGTATTTTGGATTGTTATTTGAGCTCTGGTGCCTTTCAAATACTATGCCACTACAATTGATTTAAGGGAACCATCTCTCCCTAACTTTTCTCTTCTGAGATGTGCACTGATTGGTGTCTTGCCAGCTTTATAGAGTGGATGTGGACAAGGAGAAACAGGAAAAGTATGTGTGTTTGTGGTTTGTCCTCCCTACTACTCTTCTCAGCTGATGTTTCATCTGGTCTGTGCTTTACTGAACAGAGAGCAGCATTCCCAATGAGTTCAGGCTTTGTAGGGCTCTTGTCTCCAGGAGATAGGGGCACCTGAGAAGGATGGGCTCCCAAACAGATGTGGGGCACCCCTTCTGTTGAAGGGGAGCAGACTCAGAAACCTGAATATCAGGTATATGTTTATGCTTGAATCATTCTTGTTTATATCAGCTGACTCACCACTCTGTGAAGTTCAAGTGCTCCCTCAGTAGGTGAAGCACATCAGGCAGAGCACAGTAAAAAGAGAGTGCAGAAAGAGGACTTTGGACCCAAATTCCTTGCACTCTTGCCTCTAGTTCTGCAATAGTAAGACTTCTGTGGGGGTTGGGGAAAAACACTTCTTGTCTATGTGAGTAGCCTTCCTAAGGAGAGCAACAGAGGAAATACAGGGAAGAACAAGTTCTGCTTTTCTAGAAGTGTTAGTATTTTCTAAATGTAGACTATTCTGTCTGCTTCCTTTGAGTTTTAGGAAAAGCCGTGAAATAAGTAGTAAAACACAGGCTCCCTCTTCTTATCACCTTCATACAGTACAACAGGACAGATGATACAAAGGTACATACGTAAGTGTGCTGCTGCTTGTCCTCGTGCTTGCTTGCCATCTCCCTTCCCTGTACAGACACAGGTTTTCCCAGAGGGAAAAGTGTCAGGCATTTCCAATCAGAAAGCTCCAAATGCTATATACCCCAAAGAAACAAGAAGAAAGTTGCAGAACTTCACAGTGCCCTGCAGTTACGCTAAACAAGCTGTAAGTAGGTACCTGTCATCACACTTGCTGGGAAAGTTTAAATGGGTTTAGTGGCTTTGTAGTTCCTCTTGGATGCTGAGGAAAAAACAGGTGGCTGTCCTGGGATGCTGCTTGACAGCCCTTCTGTCCTTGTTTTCTCTGCTCAGCAGACTCTGGGGAGTGCTGCGAGGAAGGCAACCTGCACAGGTCTGGAGTGCATGGTGGCTCATCCTGTGCTTTCTTTTTCTTTCCCTCATCTGTCTCATATTTGCCTGACAAACTGTGGGAAGGCTTCTTGGTTTGCATCACTTGTCTTTTAACTAGATACCATTACCCTATGTAAAGATAGTTTTTCGGGGAGATCAGGAAATAGGTACTGTGAGCTAGGAAACAAAATTAGAGAGGTCATGTCAATATGCAGATTGCAGCTGTGTGTAGAAGATGGGAATTGTAACGGCTCTCTTTGGACATGAAGACTTTGGAAAGAGAGGAAAGGAATAAAACCAAAATGTTGTGTATGCCCTGTATACAGTTACAGCTGAGAGAATTGCTTGGCTTGGGTGAACAATGAGCCAAGTGTAGTTCCTGTATACTTTAAAAAAAAAAGAGGAGAAGAAAGCTTGACAAAAGCTTACTGAAGGCAGGAGGAGTAGGGAGAGATGGGCTAAGAAGTTTTATGTGCAGGATATGGGATTTTGTTCCTTGGAATGTTGTGGATAAACTAATTCTCAACTGTTCTAATGATGCAAAAGGAAACTTGTGAAAACATGGAGCTCTCCAATTTCATGACTAAAATAATCTTAGTCCTGGCTACTGCTGAAAGCTGTGCATCATTTTTCTGCTTGCTGTCACCAAACCAAACCCAGGGTCAGTATTTGCCATGTGTCCCCTGATAAATGCTGACTTGAGCTCAATCCTCCAAATGATTTCACATTCTGAAGTGAAGAGTGAAAGGGCCTTTCTAAAATAAAGCCAGAGTATTATGCAGATGTTGCTCTCTGAACATATTAGAAGAGTTTTGTCTGATTAGCAGTCAGCAATCCCCAGCCTGTGACGTGAATAAAATCATTTGCTCTTTTCACACATGAAAGCAGGCCAACTAATCCTCCTCATATTTCTAATTTCAGAGAACAAAACCAAGCAGAGCTTGGGTCTTACCAGAAGAGCTGTGAGATCATCCCTGTTTCACCAAACTCAGATAATTGTTAAGTTTTACAGATGCAGAACTTTCCTTCACAGGCTCTCTTCTCCACCCCATCCTGCCTGTGTTCCCCAGGCTGTTCTCCAGCATCAGGTGAACAGTAATACAAGTCAGTCATAGGCTAAAAGTGAGAGTGAAAGCTACCAGACATTAACTCACATCTCTGAAAGATATGAAGAGACTTCAATAGAGTAATAGAATAATTTAGGTTGGGAGGAATCACTGAAGGTCATCTGGTCCAGCCCTCCTGCGTAGGGCCAGCTTAGATGATAAGCTGATGATAACAACAAACAAGTTGTTATAGAGAAACAAAATAACTCAGCTGGAGACATACTTGTGTCCCAATCCTACTTTATCTACTAACTTCCGATACTTTCTCCTTATCTCCTTCTGTCACACACTAACAAATCTAGTCCTGTTTATTCTCTGTTACAACAGTTAGATAGAATAAAGTGTATTTGGTGATTTTTAAAATAATTTAGCTGCAGGAAACTCCTACTACTCTTGGCAGTGTAACCAGTCTTACCCAAAAGTTCACTCGTGTCATGGGTTTGTTGGTCAGAAATCAGGTCCAGCAGCACAGCTTCAGTCTGGGAAAAACATTTTGTCTTTTCTGCCCGTTCAGTGGATTTGGGGAATCCTCTGTGAACTCCTGTCAGGACCCAAAATGGGAAGAGGTGAATGACACCCTGCAAGGCTTTTTAGTCTCCCAAACCTGCAGGTTACCCCAGTTGCTGGCAGATGCACTGGTATGAGAGAGATATGCCCCATAGGCATGAGTAAACGTAACACTGGATATATCTCAAAGAGATCTGGAATATCAAGACCATTACTCCCATCTGCATAGGTTTCAAATTAATATTTTTATAAAGCTGTCTTTATCCTGGACCTAAGTGAAAGAAGTCAACAAACAGATCTTTTACTGGCTGATCCAAGATCTGCAGTATAATGTCATATTAAAACAGTGAAAGTCATCATCTTCCCAGAGAGGCTGAATTCAGAGCACGTACAAGATTGCTACCAAAATAAAAAAAGTCTGTTTCAGTACTTTCACATGGTCAGGACAGAGGATTCTGTTTTGGTTCCCAGTGCTGAGTGCCACCTTAAGGCGTTAACTTTATTTTCACAAGGTTGAAGCGTTATATGTTCTGTGTTACCCAGACTGAGCCCCTTCTTGAGCTAATGGGATTTCTGTCCATTTGAGCAGACTGCTCAGTAGCTGTTACTGACGAGAGAACTTTATCAGGAAGAGTTGGGAGTGTTTGCATTTAATAACATCTCGTCTTTTACTTCTGATTTAGATAGATGACTGTCATTAGTACTGAAGTAAGAACACTTATGCCTTAATTCACTCCGGAAGAGTATCAGAACCAGGTCCTTATGTGCAGTGAACAGCATGCATAGGAAAAAACCAAGCGCAACTCTGGTGGTGAGGCAGCCAGCCGTCTTCACATCATTTTTACTTGAAGTGAAGTTCAACCTGTTAAGCAAGAAAAGTACTTCAATTTTAGGGAAGAAGTCTTTCCTATGCACTAGTGCTTATAATATGCCCTCCATTATTCCCTAAAATGTGTCGTGTTTGAATGTCTGTGCTTAGAATGTTGTGGTTTCCTACTGTCAAGGCACATTGTTGTGAAAAGCCATTGTAATGGAGCTGTAGACTTTTAACATAAAGAAGATTCAGCAAACTGTTGCTACTTAGTTAAAAATTTATTTATTCTTGTAACAATAAAATCAGTGGCACTAGTTAAGCAGGCAAATGAAGAGAAGTTTCTAGATGTAAATAGAAATTGCCAGCTTAAGTCTTTGGCTTGTTAGCTAGACTTTACAATCCTCTGCAGAAAGAAAAGCTTGTGTTTTTTCTTCTGAACATGTGACAACCCACAATTTAGGGAGGATTTGTGTTATTCTGGCTGTGAAAGTGGCCATAATTGCAGAGCAGTTCTCTCTTAGCAGCAACTGACAGGTCTGGTTATGCCTCTTAGCTGCAAGACTGAAATACTTGGTCTGATAGATTTATGAGACGTACTGTTAAAGGAAAGGAATAAATACTTTTTGCTTTTGATAAATATTATTGAGGTCATTGGTCATTACTAAAGTATTACCGAATAAACAGTAGATTTGCTTGGTGAAGTTTCTGTGTGTTACTACTAGAGTGATTTTTCTATTCAAGTAGGTAAATTATTTTTGGGGAGTTAGAGGCCTTTGGTTTCAATTCTCATATTTTGTTCTGGCTTTTGTTACAGCTGCAGCTGGGAAGGGTGACTCGGGTTCAGAAGCACCGGAAGATACTGAGGGCAGCAAGAGACTTGGCACTAGATACCCTTATAATTGAGTACCGAGGGAAGGTTATGTTACGACAGCAATTCGAGGTCAATGGGCATTTCTTCAAAAAGTAAGAGTACTATGAAGTAACTAGTATGAGAGCATCGTGGCACAGAGAGACTAGTGTCTCTGTGGGATAATGCACTTACAGGGCCCTTGTCAGCTGTGCCATCTATAGAAATGTGAAATCAAATAACACAGCCTCACCTTGATGCTCTGCTTATGGACCAAAACCCTCTGAAGTAGATCTGTTAATGGAAGTGCATAAGCCTTCGGAGCAATTGCACTGATGGAAGCACTGCTTCCAGTGACATGAGGGATACCTGTTGTAAGTGCCATGGGGATTGGGGATCTGGGGATTGAGACATTCTGTTACTTCTCCAGGCCATATCCCTTTGTGCTGTTCTACTCCAAGTTCAATGGCGTTGAAATGTGTGTCGATGCCCGCACCTTTGGCAATGATGCCAGGTTCATCAGGCGTTCCTGCACTCCAAATGCAGAGGTAAATTCTTTCTTCACCATCACTGTAATTGCAAATGCACGTTTTACACAGGTTTAGCATGTTTTCCCTTTTCTTGAATATTTGAATTGAGAATGTGGTTAATGGGGTTAAATCCCTGCATCTTGTGCTTGTGTGGTTTATACTTGGAAGATGAGACCAGAAAGTTTGGGAAGTTTTAGTTGGGAAGAAAAAGGTTTCTTTTACAGTTTTCCTTTGGCTGCAGAATGGTAGGGTATGCAGGTGGTAGTAAGTATTAAGTAGAAGAGCACAGGAGGAGACAGTGTGATGAAGCAGGCTTTTTCCTATGGAGAATTTAGGGTAATTATTCACTGCGTAGATAAGAGCTACTTTGCAGAAGGAGGCTTCCCTCTTGGAAGTAAAAAGTGCAACTTGTGGAGATGTTAGTTTCTCTTTACTTTGTTTAACAAGGTTCGTCATGTGATTGCTGATGGGATGATCCACCTGTGTATCTATGCTGTTGCCACCATTGCCAAGGACACAGAGGTTACCATCGCCTTTGACTATGAGTACAACATCTGGTGAGTCCTTCACCTCACCCAGGAGCTCTCCACTGCCCTCCTGGACTGGACATCTTCCTCCAGCCCTTTCCTCGCATTCTACATTTTGCTCCGTTTTCTACTGAATTGCATTTTCCGGCTATTCTGTCCAGTTCTGCTGGCATATTCTCCAATAGAGGCCATAAGGTAGCCTGCTGTCCTTGCTTTGGCACGTGGTGAGATGTTTAGTAGGAGATGCATTGAATGTCTCTGTACAAGGGTTGAGAAATGAAGAGTGACACAAATTATGTTTGTGTTTTGGAGCAGCAACTATAAAGTGGACTGTGCGTGTCACAAGGGGAACCGGAATTGCCCTGTGCAGAAACGTAGCCCAAATGCTGCAGAACACCTACCTCCACCTGTTTTAGGCACACTGATTGGGGCAGAAACGCGCCGGCGAAAAGCCCGTCGAAAGGAGCTGGAAATGGAACAGCAGGGCATTGCATCAGATGAGAACAGCAGTCAGCAAACAGAGGAAGTTCCTGAGGGACCCGCAGCAGTCAGTGACAATGAGGTAAATCCATTGATGACTTATAACATGTCTTATCTATTTTTATCATTCAGTGGTGTGGAATCTGCACCAATACAGCCCTGGGGTCTTCAGAACAGAAACTGCAGGGGCCCTTTTTTAAACCTTTAGCACCTTAGATTGCGAAGGGAATTGTAATAATAGATCTGGGCTTCTCTTTCAGGTGGCAGAGAAGGAGGAGAAACAAGAAGGGGAGAAGGAGGAGCCTGTAGATGAACAGGGAGCCTTGGTGCACAACCGACGGGCAAGTACCTCTCTCAGTCTAGGTACCATCCCCCTTAGGGCTTACTTCAGTCAGTGGCCAACAGGCCCAGCTGGCTATTTGACTTGTTTCATTACAACTTCCAGCTGTCAGTGGTCTTTGTAATTGGATTTTAAAAAGCCACAAGAGCTGCAGCAAAAAAAAAAAAAAAAAAGCCCAAAACCCAGGCTGACTCCACACTGCAGGATTTTATGAGTGCTGCAGAGTAGAAGGTACAGGACAGATTTGTGTTCTGGTTGAAAGGTCTAACTGTTACTTTCAGGGCTGTTGTATAGTCTAAAACATACCAATCGGCAGGTTGCAATCAGCACCAGGTTCAAAGAAGGTAACTGCACCCTTTTTATGTTCCTGCTGCCCTTCCTTATTGCCAGTAAAAGAACTTACAGAGCCCTGTGATGAACCAGAACCTGATTCTTGTTAAAACTTGACCCATTTATGGCTTAGGTTTGTTAACATATCTCTGTTTATGGGTTCAGAAACATGTTGCCGTGTGGGGAAAAGGTAGGATCAAGCAGCACTGTTGGCACAGCTCAATGAAATTTGTTATATCCTTTATTAGGAAATCCCTTTGTGCTCCCAAACCATTGTTGTCTTAATCAGTCTTCTAGAACAAAATATTTCTTACTGCTTTTGGATCTTTAATAACACAGTCCTTCATTGGCTGCCATCTGTACTAAGTAGAGCGGGGTGTGGGGAATTGTTCCTCCTACTGTACCTGGGATTGGTCCCTGGATTGGAAACTTTTATGCATGTCAGTGAAGCTGGTTTGACTCTATTGGATTGATTGTAATTATAAATAAAAGAAAATAACAAACACAAAATCAACTAACAAAAAAAATTGAGGAAGAAAAAGCTCTCCCATTCTTCTACAAGTGAACAAATGTCTTGGAGCTTGGAGTTCCCTGCCTTTCCTTTTGTTCACCAAATACCTTAATCACCCTTCTTTCTCCAGTTGGAGATATTGATCTTCCACATGTAAATTTCCTGAGAATGCTTTAAGTATTAAGAGAGCCACAGCAAATTGCAGAGCAGGGAGAGATCCTTGGATTATCTCATGTATTTTTTAGAACAGGCAAGATAAAGCAGTCAGGTTCTATTGGAATGTGAATAAGACTGGTCTTCCATCAGCCTGGTCTTGAGGTTGCAGGGTAGATTTTATTTTAATGAGGGGAAACCTGGTCTCTTTCTGGGACGGTATAGTTCAAGAAGACTAAATGAAGTGCTTCCCATCAGCCTGTAAGCCCTGTTCCCGTATGTTTCACCAGTTAATCTCCTTTAATGAGATTCAATTTTCTATACTTGGAACCAGGTAAATACCTGTATCTGTGGTTTTCCCAGTCTCTAAATTATTTGTAGGTAGTGAATATTTTTGAACCAAAACTGTAAATACCAGGCTGCTGTGATTGAGTTCTGCTGTCTGCGTCAAGATACTCTTTCCTTTATGGAAGGCACTTGACCTCACTTCTTAAAATTCACTTCATTCAGCCTGGTTTTTGCCAGTCACTGCAGCATTATTGTACTGGGCCTCTTGTATACATAATTAACAATTATTTCTGATACAGCTAGGTGATTAGATTTCCCATCCTTTCTGTTTACCTAATAAATACCTTTGTTTTGCCTCTGTGTTCTCTTCCTGTTCTGTTTTTCTTATCCACTGTGTAAGCTGCTTAGACAAGAGCTTTTATTTTTGAGCCGGGTGATCTCCTGACATCAGGGAAGGAATCTGGATCATTTTAGTGTGGAGCATTATACTTGCTGCAATTACTGATTCACTCACTTCTGTTGCCTCTGGCTTCTGTTTGCTTCCAACACATGGTCATTAGCGAGTAGCTCCACTCGTTTTCAGGTTGCCTCTTCACTGTATTTATTCTTTCTTTTGGTTTTTAGTTCTCAAAATGATGCATTTATTTGTGATCGCTTTATAAATATAACTCAGTAGTATCTAAGTGGTCCTATTTCAGAACAAAGTCTAGTTCTTCTTGTTACTCTGTGAACACATAATTATGTTGCTACTCAGGGAAATTTGCCATGTTGAAAGATGCAAATACTTGAAAAGAACGGCTTCTCTCTGACCCCTTTCTGGCTCTTGGCATTGGTGTTTGACAGTTGTTCTCCTTCCTGTGCTTCATCCCATATCTGTTCTTGACTCTTCCTCTCCATCTGCAGTACTGACTTTAAATTTACCTTGTGTTCTAGTCCCGAGAAGACAGGAAAGTAGAAGCCATCATGCACATGTTTGAAAACTTGGAAAAGAGAAAGAGGAGACGGGAGCAACCAACAGACCGGAACAGCACTGATGCTGAAATCAACATCAGTTCTGAGGCTCCTGAGCTGGAGGAAATAAAAACAGAGACTCCTGAAACAGAAGATGGAAGTTCAGCGCTGAGTGCTGCTGCTCCAAATGTTTCTAACAGTACCAGCAGTACTGGGGTGAACACACGGCGGTCTTCACAAGTAGCGGTAAGACAAAGATAGGACTGTTTACTAGTTTATACCAAGCTCAGATGGATAGATCTGATCATAAGATCATTCAGGTTGGGAGGAGCTGCCAGGGTCTCTAATCCATTCTACGTCAGAAGACAGCGTCTGCTCTGAGGTCAGACCAGGACACCTGGGGTTTTGCCCAGTCTTGTCTTGAATAGCTCCAAGGATGGAGATTGCATGGCCCCTCTGGGAAACCTCTTCTAATTCATGACTGGTCTCACAGTGAAAAAATTTTGCCTTGTATCTGGTGTGAACCTCTCGTTTCAGTGTATGTACATTGTCTTTTGGCTTCCCATTGTGCACCCCTGCACCTTCTTGGTGGCTTCAGTTTGAATTTAGGAAGACTGTTGTTAGGTCCCCCTAAGTCTCTTGGGGCTAAGCCCGGCTCCTTCACCCAGTAGGCCCATTCTGTACTGGTGTGAGCTGAAGTTGGATGTATGGCTGAGGGATTGAGCAATTCTTTTTTGCCTTTTCTCTGTGAATGTTTGGGTGAATGCATGTGTTCTGCATCGTGTGGCAGGACCCAGGTACTTGCCTGGAATCACCTTTATCAGTTCAGATCAGGAGTAACAGTAGTTACCCGGAGAGGTGTGGCAAGTTTTATACTGCTGCTTTCTCCCATAATATTCTGTAAGAGATGAGGTGATGAAGTGCCAGCATTTTAGCTGGCGTCCCCAAAGCCATCTTATGAGCCAACATAAACAGTCCAATGTCATCTTACGAGTCAGGTAGTGTCAATAAATAAATCTCAATCCTTGATCCTGTATGCAGAGAAAAGGAATACTCTTAGAAGTGCTTGGACTAATGACTGTTTATGTCATAGGATGCTGTCCCTGAAAAAGCAGTTACTAAGCCAGCTCCAGCAAAACCCTCCAGGCCCCGACCAAAAAGTCGCTTCTCTCGATACCGGACCAGTTCAGCACAAAGACTGAGAAGGCAGAAACAAGCCAGTTCCCAGCAAGCTGAACTCGCACAGACTGTCCCAGAGGAAGGAAGCACTGCCAGCTTGGTAACCGCAACAGATGTCAGCAGTGTAGAAGGTCCAGGAGAGGGCAGACAGTTGATGGGATCGGACCCAACTGCTGTCCTGGCTGCAGGATCTCAGTCTAACCGAGCTGCAGTGAAGTACCCCAAAACTAAAAAGGTAAAATAGGTCTTCAAAATAGTTACAATTGTATGACTTTATATTTTTAAAATGTCTTTGGTGTAGGAATTGGTGGCAGTATCTTTTTGGGATGGCGTGGAGTGGCAGGCTGGGTATTAATTTAGGACAAAGCAGAAAATGTTTAGCTTTCAGCCTAGATTCGAAGACCAAGAGGGAATGTGACTGTGGACTATAACATACAAGCTGGGAGAAACTTGTAAGGGAAAGGAGGAAAAATTGCAGAAGCTAGCAAGCACCTGGCACACACTGGGCATAAATCAGCCATTAATACATTTAGGCTTGTAGCTAGAAACTAATTTTGAACAAGGTGATCAAGTTTTGGGAGAACGTTCCAGTAAGATTAATGGAGCATAAAATCAAGTGACTTTTGTAAAACCGGATTACCTGTTGTTGTGCCTGCAACAGATGAGAACTGGGTTCAATGCAAGAAGTCCTGACTGTGTCTCTTCCTATTGAGGAGGGAGGTTTTAGCATGCGGGCTGACACCAGCATTGCTTCCCCATATACCTTTGTGCCATATTGCCTTTCTTCTTGGCCTGTGCTAGTGGCACTGACACGTGGTTTTTCTCCTTCAGTATCTTGTTACCGAATGGCTGAATGACAAGGCGGAAAAGCAGGAGTGCCCTATCGAATGCCCTCTGCGCATTACGACAGACCCAACAGTTTTGGCAACTACGCTAAACATGTTGCCAGGTCTCATCCACTCCCCGCTAATTTGTACCACACCTAAACACTACATTCGTTTTGGTTCACCTTTCAACCCTGAGAGACGTCGAAGGCCCTTTCAGTTGGATGGAATTTACAGCTCCTGTAAAAAGGTATGTTTGCTCATGTCTTACCTTCAGGGGCTATATACTCATTAAGCTGTTACTGGCTCCCTTGTAAAGGTTGTATCCTGTTTGAGCCTCTTTCCACGTATTCCTGCTGAGCTGATCTTGCTGGTGTGTTAGTGTGGTCTGCAGGCTACAAGTCCTGACCATCTCCTAGACAGAGTTCTGTCTTCATCCTTACCTTCTACCCTGGTAGAACTGTTGTGTGACTCTGAGAAGCACATACTTTCAAATCTGCAGTGACTGTCTGTTACCCAGTGTACATGAGTCAAGGAGCTTTAATTGCTGCCCTTAGAATGGTTTTTGTTACTGCTTTCACAGTCAGAGGATGGTTGGCATTGTGGGGATAGGACAGTGTTGCAAAAGACTTCAAGAATACAGTGCCTCAGTCAAGATCCATTGTCTTTGGAGAGCCTTTGTTTAACAAAGCTTTGAGTTTGCCTGTTCACAAGAGCAAGCCCACAGCTCTTACTTTGGGATCATTTATCTCTGACAGATACTTGTGGCCATGCAACAAGCCTGAACTGAGCCCAGCCGAGGACTTCATTCCTCTAGAGATGGTGTGTGGCCAGTGAACACTAGCGCTTCCCTACCACAGGAAAACAGTAGTTCAGATTAGTTTGTTCAGTCAGATTTCTATCAGAATCTGTCTTGCCTATTGCCCATCAGCTTTGCTCAGAGGCACTTTCAGCCTGGGAACAGTTTTATGGAAATCCTTTCTGATCTTCCAGTCTTGGTAGCTTTCAAAGTCAGATGCCATGTTCTGGTTTCTTTGCCTTTGAGGGAGTTTTTCCAGAGAGAAACTTTGGACTTTGATGTTTCTACCTTCAGCCAATTTGTTGTCGTGCAGTAGCAGGCACCTATAAAAAGAAGCTAAGGTTTCTCTTGGGCATTTTCTTCAAAGGTAAAGTTCTTGATGGTTCATAGGTACTCATGTGAACAAAACGGTTCATTGCCATGTCCCTGGATAATCTCCTCCTGCACCATTAAGCTGAGAACTGCAAGGTTCAAGCTGCTTTTTTGAATCCTTGACAGAGTCTTTGAGCTTCAGGGAAGATGGAAGCGTCCAGAGCAGAACTGGCAGTTATCCAAGTTCTCTGCTTGGTGCACTGGCTGCGCAGCTAGCCAGCAAGCTCACAATTCAGTGAAAACTGCAGTCATGGTAGCTTCCCAAGCTACCTTTGGCTGTTTTCTAGTCATGATAATTCTCACTGCCGGAGAGGGAACAGACTAGTACCACTCTGGACGACTTCCATTTAGGCCACATCTTCCCTGAAGCTGGGTGTCCAAAGCTGGATACTTTGTAATTTGTAATGCAGAAAGCTGCTCTGCCTCTTGTAGCCTATACCCATTTTGTGCATTGCAGTATGATGACTGAGTTTTCTGTTTCAACAGGTTGAATTAGACTCATCTTCAGTTCATGTTTTACTGTGTTTGCTAGAACAACCTGTTAGTTTTCTAGCCTATAATTTCAGAAGTGAATGTTTCTGGCTTTATATGGTACTTTGTTCTAGCTTGTGCTGAGTTGTGACCTGTTTCTCCCCATCCATTTCCTAATTTAGTAGGAAAATCTTGAATACTGTCTCCTACCATGGTCGTTTTTCTCCCAGGTTGGCATCATCTGAAAACTTAGGTACACCGCCTGTTCCATTAGCTGAGTAATTAATAAAATACTGAAGCCTCTGGTGCCAGAATAGATGTGGCATACATGCATAATCTGTTAGATTTCTACTTTTTGAAAGTAAATAATATCAGTTATAGTACGGGTTTTCATCCACTGGGTAGGAGTTCAGCAGGTTTTTTAATGAAAAATGTGTGCTACCATTTGTTTTTTAACACTACCAGTCTGGAGATACTGAAAAAGTTGGCTTCTTGTGTTCAGAAAACTCATAGGGGAGACTTTCTCAGCCAGCTGAGGACTAGAAATGGCCCCGAACTTGACCTTGCACGCTCAAGACCTGATCTTTCTGTCTTGTCTCGTTCTGACTGCTCAGTCAGAAAGGTTGATTTATAAAGGCTGCAGAAATAGATCACATATTTTCTTGGATTGAGAGCAGGCCTCTTCCCTAAACTACTGAGGACTGTGCCAAATACCCTCAGCTGATGATCTCAGTTTGCATCCAAAGCATGCCAGTGTGTGAACCTCGCAAGGAAACTGAACTGTATAACCTGCTTATGTTAATCACGCGTTGTACGGTGCCTTGGCTGCCAGGTCAGATGCCACACTGGAGGTAGCAGTGCTCCAGACTGGATGACTCTTCTCAGTTTTCCTGGTAGCTGCAGTGGAATCCACTGAGATATATTTGAACAGAGAAGAAACATCTGCTGTACAGTAGCGAAGGCCATCAAAATAGAACCTGTCACTGGCTCTTCATCCTCACATTGAAGTTTTCACTTTGGTGATTGTGGCCACTGAGTTTCTGATGCTCTTTCGTAATAGCTTTGAGGAATCATAAGATATATGCATGTATCTCTAATAGGATACACATTGCAGGCATGCAGATGAACTGTGGATTACTGAAAGGTACACATGATTTTTAAATCTCTGGGGGAAGAAAAGGCTGGGAAAGTGAATCCCTCAGCTAAACTACACAAATGCACATTACAGTTTGTCATTTTTCAGCAGTTTGCTGTCACTTTACTGAATCACCTAGGTGTTTTCTCATATATTGTCACAGTTGTTTGGAGGTTTTTTTATAGTAAAGCAAGAAAAGGTTTCCTGCCTGCCATCAGGAGTCAGTTTGTATCAAGATACAGGACTAGCACACCCACTGCACCAGCTGGTTTGCTGAGACTTCATGTTCACTCGCATGAGATGTGAAACATTCTTTATTGTCCATGCTCAGAACACAACTGAGACTTTTATCTCTTTTAGTAGCTGAAGAAAAGCTTTGCCTTTCCTATTCTCTTCTTGGGTTAGCCCCCTCGAACTGCTGCTTGCGCTTTATCAGGTTTTTTTCTTTCTGTTCTTTGTCTCTGGCAGCAAGCACAGTCCCAGAGGAACTGTTATGTGATTAAACTCAGCCGTTTCTCTGCTGGAATTGTTAGAGCAAAATCTGTGTTAAGCTCTAATATGCCTTAGTGGAGCACGGAGACTGTGTGTGTGTGCTCCTGGGCAGGAAACAGCTCTTTTGCAAAAATCAGACTTTTAGTATAGTTCATCATACTTATCTCCCTTCCCTTTTAATTAAGATTGCTTTTAATACTCCATAGCTGCCAGAGTTTTGCATTTTATCTATTAATAATTTGCTCTTTACTTATCTTTGCTGACGACTGCTCATCCCCAGAATACATCTCATCAAGAGCACATAGTCAGCCCCATCACAGTAGGTGTTAGACTCGGCGCTCGCAGCTGTGTTCTAACAGGTTCCTGTCTGAGTGCATGCGAAGGAGGTAATATCAGTGTTCTGAGCAGTCTGCCCTGCTGCACGCAAGTGTAGGAGTTTGAGTACATCCTGCAAGATCACATGGAAAGTACCAGAGGGGTTGCACGTTTATGTAGTCTCTTTCTGTTTCAGCGCTGGATCAAACAAGCCCTGGAAGAAGGGATGACTCAGACCTCACCAGCTCCGCAAGAGAACAGAACCCAATGTCTATACCAAAGTAACGAGAACAGCAGTTCTTCCAGCATCTGCAAAGATGACACAGGTAAGTGCTCAGAACCATCAGGACAGCGTGGGCGCTTGAGTTAAACTGGGGAAGCTGCCAAATAACAAAGGCAGCTGCACAGGGTGACTTCTTAATGTGTACTGCTGCTTGATGGCCCAGCTGTATGGCAGGTGAGAATGTTCCTTTGCCATTCGTTCAAATTTCTGCAGACCCCTTCTAGCTTGAGCATGTGTAAAGTTTCTTAGTATTTTCCTGTGAAAAGCTAATAATTTTATCTTACATTGTCACCCTCAGTGCGATGGGATCAATTGTCCAATAGAGGGGGGCAAGAAAAAAAAAACAAAGAGAGTACAATATCATCTCTTTTCAGCAGGGTGCTGTTAGATGGACAACTAAATATCTGCTGACTGTAGGAAGATATAGCAAAGTCTCACAGGCACGTATGTAATAAGCAAATTACTAAGCAAGTCTCAAAAGATGGAGAAGCTAAAATCTGTGAGTACAGCAGCAGAATGGTTAAATATCACATGTGAATCTTTCTACATAGAAAGAGGGAGAAGATCTGCCTAGCCAGGGATCAGTTTTCCAAGGATGACAGGCAGGAAGCTAGACTACACACAAATAATACAGAATTTATTATTGACAAGTCAGATGAATAGGAAATCAACAGAATGCCAGAGCAGAGTGTGTGTCCCTGAGCAAGACCTGAAGAAACAAACAACTGAACTGTAGAATTTACTGAATACTTTTTTTTTAACCACTAAGCATCAAAAAGAGATCCTAATTTGAATAGGGGTAAGCCTGAAGGAAAGGCCTGAGGGAAAGGCATTAATTCTTTGTGGGAGTGAAATGTGTTTGGGGTGTATTGGTATAGTCTCTAGGGAACTGGTAGGTTCAGGTAGTAACTGAGTTGCCTCTGGTTTGTAGCAGTGACAGTGACATGTCCTCTGACCCCTCTCCAATTTTATTCCTTCCTGTCTTCCTTTCCCTTAGCTCCCTCTTGTGCTTGCTTCTAGTTGAAATATTTCCTTTCTTTGTTCATTGTGTGTTCTTGATTACATATCATTCTGTCACCAGTACTGAGACATGTCTCAAGACAGGTATAGAAGTACTTCAGAGGTACTTCATATTTAAGAGTCTTTCCTAGTCACATTGGAGGCTCATGGGGCTCCATTTGGGCTGGGAGTGGGGGTAAAGAGACAGCATGTGATTTGCACATGGTTAAGGTTAATGGTTTAGTCCTGTCCTCAGCTCAGTTTGTTTTTCAGACTTGCTGAGTCCCCTGAAGAAATGGAAGTCTCGCTACTTGATGGAGCAGAATGTTAAGAAGCTGCTGAGGCCGCTGTCTCCCGTCACCCCTCCACCTGCCATCCCTTTGGTTCCTGGTTCAGCGAGCCCGCAGCTGACTACACCCTGCTCATCGCTGCCAGGAGAAGAGGAGAGTCGCAACGGTTATGGCATGATGTTCTCACCAATTCCTTCTCTGGCTGCTAGTCGCTGCAATACTCCACTACAGTTTGAGGTAAATCTGACCAGCGACTGGGAATGCTAAAAGGAGAGGAGCTGGAATATCTGCAGCAGAGGTAGCACTAGGGACACCTTTCTTTTTGAGTGTGTTTGCTATGTTCGTGAGCAGCATGTGCTCTATTAAATGTCAAACTTTGCAGCAGCCCAGCCTCCCCTCATTTCACAGCTGTCAGGAACACCAGGCTAATGCTTTTCTCCTTTTCTCCACAGTAGCTCCCGAATTTTGCAGGCTTTTCAATGTTCTTTAGTCACCTTTCCTCACTTCAGATCTCCATGCCAATGTGGCTTCCAGTCCCTGCCTCTTCCAAAGAGTGCAGCGGTGCTCCACTTGTCAAAGGCTCTCTGACCTCTTTGGCTCCTCTGTCCCTAAACAGCTTTCAGTACGGTAGAAATGCTTTACATGATTTTTTTTTTTCCCCCTCTAATAAAGGAGTCTTAACAGTTTGGTAGACCATAGGCTGCTTTGTTCAAACTTTTGTATTTCCCTCAATGCAGCTTTTTCATAACCTCTCTATTTTAGTGTCACGTCTGTTTCATTTCGTTATCATCAGCTCTGACTTGAGTGAATACATCTCACCATGTGTAAAGCTTTATACCTCAGTCCTGTAGCACTGTAGGAAGAGAACAGACAGATTTTTTTTGTTTCTAGTATAAAGTCTGTGAAAGTTTGCTGTAGTGTTTGAGGGATCTTAGTCGCCTTTTGTTTGGGCGAAATCAAGTTTTCCATTTCTCCCCTGGCCTCAGTGTCACTCTCAATATTTCATTGTGCAGACTTTGTACTGACAGCATCAGAAATATAAAGAACAATACACAAAGAACAATACACTGCTTTTCTTAACGTTTTTGTGCTCTCTTCTGGGTGCTAAGTTGTTGCCTGAAACACAGTAACCCAGTCCTGTCCCTGTGCTTTCTTAGGAACTTGGGAAACCACATAACTGTCAGAGTCACAGTTCCGTGACTCTGGGTGGGGCCAGTTCCTGGGATGGTCTTTAAGAATAACCATCGCTAACCTCTGTCCTTGTGCTTTAAGTGATTTTTACTTTGCTTCTTGAGTTTTAAAGTAAGTGAATAACAAGGTGCTCTTCCCTCCCCTAGAACGTATCCTCCCCTGAGAGTTCCCCTGCGCACAGGCCTGAGTCCATGTCACCTGAGGTAAGTTACCATGCTGAGGCCAGGTACGTGTGTGCTTGCGTGTGTGTGTGAGGCCATGGTGGGAGGGGAGGGATGTGAAGTACGGAGGGGGTGGGAATAAGATTGGAGAATCAGTCACAGCAAGGCTGGGGAGTTTTTCGGGGTTCTGATGAGAGAGCAGACAAATTGAAGACTGGAGTTTATTATTCAGTTGTTGGCGCTGGTGGGAAGCAGGCAGTGTGAAGACCTGGTATGTCTCAGCTACTGAGGTGAAGGCGAGAGGTACGGGGACCCTGGAAGAACCTTAATCAACTTCAGCCCCAGCCCAGCAGATAAGTGGTGTGTGATATTTACTCAGTAGCAGCAAAATGACTGCTGGGGAAGAGGAGGGAAGGCATTCACTAGGAGTTTTGACACACAGTGGTGCTGTACCTGACCTGCTCTCTTCAGCCTTGATCCATCACCTGTTCGCTTGCAGAGTTAAAATGCTGAGGAGATGCCAGAAAGTAGTATTCTCTTTACCCAGTGGCCTCCTGTAAAATTTGAGGTGAAACACCTTGCTCAGAGATTGTCCTGTAGTAGAAAATACCCACTTATCTCCAACGTGGCAGATTACTTGGAGCTGTAATACAGCCAAGGAAACGTGCTCAGCAGCAGCCGTCGGGCGGAGCCGGTGCCTGGTGCTGCTGTGTTTCTCCCTAAGCACTGTAGTCCCACAAAGAGGATGAAATTGTGTCAGTTATGCTCATTGTCTGAGATCCTGACATGTTATCGTGGTGAAGGAGGTGATTATGCCATTGCCCTGGAGGTTTTTTGGCACTTAAAGTAGATAAATGGATATACCATTGTGTCAGTGCTAATGCTGCAGAAACTGTGACAGCGCAAAAACGGTGCCATTATGGGTTTGTTAGAGAATGTGAAATGTAGGAATGCTGTATAAATTAAATGAATGTACTATTGTTAGGGATTGCCAAAGCTCACAATAAGTGAAAACAAATGGCTTGGGGGTTCTGGGCAGGCTATTGTTGGGAAGTTAGTAGTGACTGACTTGGGACAGTCAAGAACTTTGCTAATAAAACAACAAATGGAAAGCAAATATTGTCTGTTCTCTCCTATAATGATCCTAGCTGGTACTATGTGTTAACATTGACTCTGGGATGTATGCGGCAATTGAAAGTGCTGGGTTTTCTTCATTTACTGCCCGGGGATAGTGCTGAGCCATATCCCCTTGTGCAGGAAGACTGCTGAAGGGGAAAGGGCATCGCCTAGCAGACAGCTAAACTGCTTGTTCCTTAGTCTCAGTCATTCCCTTGTTAAATGAACAGCACAGCGCAGGAAAGATCCAAAGGGGTCACCAGAAAGAATGGAAATCAGTGGGCTAGCGTTGTACAGAGTACTTTCTGACTTAAGTTTCTGTCCCCACCCCTGCCTGACCCTTTTCCTGACTTCCCACCCCCCTCCTTCCTGGATTTTCCAGCTCTGCCTCCGGTCTGACCTGGATTTGAAGGGTGGGTACGTGGATTCCAGTGCAAACACCTGCCCAGAACGACCATCGCTGCTCAGCTTTGGATCCTCCGATCTGACTCCACAACCCTCCATAAACTCTACTTCAGAGATGAACTTCCCAGGGAAAAGTGGGGAAGCACAGATGCTGCTACGAAGCTCTGATCAGGCTTTTCGGACAGAGTTTAATTTAATGTATGCCTTCTCCCCACTGAACGCTATGCCACGTGCGGATGGGTTGTTGCGGGGATCTGCTCCTTTGGGAGAGAGGAAGCCAATGAATTCAGAAGCAGGATGCTGCAGCTCTCCTGCCGAAGGGTATTTCAGCAGACACGAGTCAGGGCTGCTTAAAGAGACGGTGCATGGATCCATGTCTCCCTGCAGCGAGAGAGCTTGTGAAGGTGTCAGATCTGCTCCCCAGAATCCCCCACAAAGGAAGAAGGCAAGTATTCTTGTAAAAGGAACTTGTAAGACTGAGCGGGAACAGTTGGCACCATGGGAAAGAGTCAACAGGGAGAACAAAGAGAGCAGATTACAACTAAAATGTGGGCTGGGCAAGTCATCCAAGTGTCCAGTGCCTGCATGAAAGCAATGTAAAAGTTAGTGAGACACTCTTTAGCCAGGATTTTGATGTGAGAGGTGGAAGAAAAAGACCACAATGAAAATCTCCTTTCTGTGCTCCCAGAAGAGGTAGCATGATGCTCACAGGTTTCATAAACAGTTATTAAACAGAGGCAAGACCAGAGCGGTAACGCAGTGCAACTGTGCTGGTTGGTGGAGATAGTGTTTCTCAGGACAAAAGGGGTCCTTACTGGGAGAGAGGGTCTGATGTTTCAAGAGAAAACAGGCTGTTTCTTAGAAGGCTTTAGAATATTTCTATAATATGGAAACACAGTAACATTACAAGAAAAGTAAATGGAAGTTGTTACTTAAATTTTAGCTCTGTGTATGCATTAATACTGTTTCAAGAAAGCAAACGTGCATTGGCTTATACTGGCAGCCCAGTGGCTCTCATGGGACTAAAACTGAGTGGAAATGACAAACCAGACATTGCTGTGATAAAACTGGGTACTCCTGGGACAAATAAACATCCATTTGTTTAGATGCCTATTGGTTCCTTTCCCTGTACTTGGAGTTTTTTTATTTAAATTTCTTTTTTTGCTGCAAGGGTGGTAACTCAGGTCACTTGGGTAAGTGTCCGGCTGGATGGAATGTCCTAGTTCTGTTTGGTTTCTGGAGGGTTTTGATTTTTCCCTTTGGCTTTCTTTAAAGTTACGCTTACCTTAAAGCTTTCATGTGTTAAGCTACTTGTGGAAAGACCCTGTTCAAAGCCCTCCTTACAGGCATTGAATCATAATCGATCAATTCTTCAGCAGGGCTGCCTTTGGCAAGTAATTTATGGGGTCTGTGCCTCGTAATAACTTAAGGGAAGGCACATTGAAAGGTAAGTGCTCAGCTGGAAATACTCGTGTGGTTTCGGTCCTGCTGTCCCTGTGTTACAAGACAGCCTTACCTGCCACTGTTTGGCCTGTGCCTCTGACAAATCTGAGGCTGCTTTGCACAAAATAAATTACACCTTTGCTAAAAGTTTTGCATTTGGGTGGCAGAGCTAGAAGGTTGTTGCACCAGCTGCTGCACCTGCTCAAGCAGGCTAAAATTCTGTGTGAGGTTTTACCAAGTGTTAGCATTAGTGTGGCTGAAGAGGTGAACAGGACTGTGAAGATAGCTGTTCTGTGAAGGAGGCCTATACTCTCTGGTTTTGAGATGTACAGATACTGATACCTGTTTTATATAGTGTCCCAAACCAGGGAGAGGGAGTGAAGGGTCTAGAGAGAAGGATATAGAGGCTTGATGCTTGAATATGCAAGCATATACTGAAGTGAAATTCTAGACTGTTAGGAACTAGCTGGATATTTCCACTGGTACGTTCATCATAAAGAGTAAAATGTGGACAAGCACAGTAGTCATTGAGGGATCCAATTTTGTACCACTTTGCTCTTTTTCCAGAGTGCCTGCAGTTTCAGGAAGATTTATAATCCCTGTATACCTTTGAAACTTTAGTCTGCAAGCAGAGAAATAAGACTTTAAGAAGGGTGTGGGGGCATGTTTCTCCCTCTCTCCCAGTCCGTGGTGTTCCCTGGCTCATGGCTGCTGTTTCTCTCTCCCAGGTATCTCTGCTGGAGTATCGCAAGCGGAAACAAGAAGCCAAGGAGGGAGGCGATTCAGTGCGATGTACAGGGACTCCTACCCGACAGGGCAGCAGCAGTTCTGGGACTGACACAGATGGCAACAGCCTGCCGGGCTCCGTAGTACGAACCCCATCCTCCCCACAAAGTGGCTTCTCCCCTTCTCATCCCTCCCTGCCTCATTTAGAGGACGTCAGCCCACCAGACTCAAGGGGGGCTAGTTCCTCAACGTCGCTCAGCAAATCCCAGGACAGCATCAGCAGTAGGTGGTGAGTGTTACCCTTCCAAGCAAGCCTGAGATTGCTCCACAGAGAAGGGACAAACTCCCTGGGGGACATTTCCATAACAATAAGTGCAGTTGGATGGATTTTCTCTGGTCTCTTGCATTGTTCTCTTTCATAATTGCTAAACAACTGTGAAGGATACCAACAGCCTTCTCAGCCTGCTGTTTAGTTCTTGGTTTAGATATCAAAAACCTGTCTTTAAAAATATGAAGCTAAACAGTTGTTTCTCTCTTCCACCAATTTCCTTTAAAGCTCTGAGGCCTGAAGGTCTTACTCTTGCAATGAGAATTTAATCCAGGTCTTTTCTTGCTGCTCCTACCCTCTGTTTGGATATGTGTGATACTAAGTCAACTGCAATTCAGAAGGCAAGCTAACAGAGCCCTCTGCAACTTTGCGTGGGAGAAGCAGGGACAATGAAACAACTCCAGCCTCCCTAATGCCTTGCACATACAGCTGGAAGAGCAGTTACCAGACTGGTCGGTGGCTTGCCAAAGGCTTTGGAAAAGCACTTTTGTCATGTTATCCTGAGAAGGTTTGATAAGTGGAAGGGCTGATCTTCAAAAGGTTTTAAACCTGATGGTAATGACTGGTCCAAAAAATGAAGTACTGCAATGTGGACTGTGGCATTGCAGTGTCGGTGGGGTGATGGTTAGGGTGTTCTGCTGATGGGAGCTGTGGAGTGTGCTGGCACTGCTGCTTTGCATTCAGGTCCTGTTCATGGTATGCCTTTTAGTGCTGATTCTCCACAGATGCAGCTGTGTCGCTGCTTGTGTAATGGCAGGGGGGTGGCAAGGGAAGAGATGTTAAGTCGTGCTGAAGGTAGCGAGAAATATGAAGTCTGTGTTGAAAGTGCTTCAGAAACGTCGTTTGGGGTGAACTTGCAGGAGTAGTAAGATCTGTTTCCTTCCCTTTTCCAGTCTTCCCTTACTCTTCAAGTGGAGATTTCTAGAAATAATGTGTCCTGTCCCTCTGACAGTCCTCTGTCTACTGGGTGAATTCCCCCAGATGTTAGGACTGGCCACAGACAAGGCCATCAGATGATTATTAGTTCATAATATTTTTTTAATAAACAAATATTATTCCATGAGGCCACTGATATCCCATGCCCTTCTCCTCCTGTGCCCACTTCCTTCTGCCTGCGAAAGGGTGAAAGAAAAACCTAGCTCAGTGGGGAAAAAACCCTGAGTTTAGGGTGAGGTGTCAGCGTGGCAACCTTGCTCTAGTACATTGTTTTCTATTGAGCGAGCTGCTGCTCCTGCTGCTCAGCAGGTGCTCCAGATTCAGTTTCTCACACAATTTCACGAGTAAGTATTGTGTGGGAATAAAGATCTTATTGTTATGGGGCACTGGATATGAAGTTGAGACCATGCTGATACATTTTGAAAGCAGATTCTCTGCCTGTTGAATTCCTGTTCTCCAGCGGGTGAATGGGCAAGGCCAACCAATGCACGGTCTGCTTCTTCCTCTACAAAATACACTGCAAACCGCATGCTACCGAGTTGAAGTTGTGACCCAATTTCATCTTTAACTCTGAGTGCTTACATCCCTGATACACTTCCAGACATTTACAGTAATATAATAGAATGTTAGGCACAGAAGAAAATGGTGGGAACTAAAATGACGTGCCTTCATTATTAGAGTTGTCTGGATTTTTTGCTGAATTCTACAATATCTGCCGGTAGCTTTCGTTTAAAAAAAATGAAGTTTCTGTCTCTTTCAGTTGCCAAGATACAGCCATCACAATGTAAACAGATGTGCTGCTGCCCAGTAAACCCAGCCTTGCAGAACACTGTCTCCAGCAAAACAATAGCAGCTACGAAGGTGTGAATTCACCCCCTCACCCCATTCACCTCTATGAGGTGTGAACTCTGGGCCCTTCTCCCTTCTGCTTCAGTGAGGGGTGAACTTCAATGTCTGGGCTAAAGGAGAAAAAAAATCCAAACCTAATGTAAAGAAAAAACCCAGTTTTTAATAACTTTAAAAAAAAAACAAATACAGAAATCTAATGTCTGAAACTGTGTGTGTCCATGGTACGCAGGTCATATCATATTATTCTAGGTATTTAAATTGAGGCATTTGTAAGGTGTGTGTTCTTCAGTGCCTGGGGTAAAGGCATTGTGAATCCCCGATCAAGGTGCCACTATCTTACAGGTTAAAACAGATATTTCTCAAGAGATTTGGATGCTCCTGTGCAAGGTAGATTGAATATTGACCCAAGGGTCTGAGGTTTGTCCGTGGCTCTGCTTTTCTTCTGCCAATTGACTTTAGGAAAGCCACTTCACTTCTGTTTTATCACCCTCAGACCAGACACTTGTAAACATATAATGGAACAAGATTTAGCACTGATCTTGAGCGGAGAGTTTTCACATTACAGAATAAATGGGACAAAGTAGCATTAATGGACAAAATGGCCAAACCTAGCTCTGCTCTGGGAACACTGTTGTATCTGACTGTACTATCTTGACACTATTACTGTAAAGGTATTGGGTTTGCCGCTTCTTAGCGTGAAACTAATCTATGTAAAAGAACTGTATCTAATTTTAAAACAATACCAGGATTTTCAAAACACTGTTGAATCTCGAAACAGATTTTCTGGGAGAAGGTGTCCTGTAATCAGGTGATTCACTGAACTGGATGTTGATACAGTGTTTTTGATAAGGAGCTCAAGATTCTGTGTTTGAGGGCAGTGCTTTCATGGTAGGTGGGGACTGGCAGTTTAAAATCCCACAGGAGGCTTATTCACATTGCAAAAGCAGTTCAGAAGTTTATTCCTCATCCATCTATAGATCTGGCAGTCTCTGATCCCTCCCTTCTCTGGTAGGGGTTTGCATTTGCTGTACCATCATACCAGTGAATTTAAGCAGAAACTTAACCCCATGATTATACCAAGGACCCCACAGCCCCCTTGGTCACGTTGCTCTCGGCTGAGTAACGGCAGTCCTCAGCTGCCACCGGGTTTGTGTTGCAGGATGGTCCCAACGTCGGTGGAGAGGCTTCGAGAGGGCCGAGGCATACTGGAGAAGGTGCTGCGAAGTGGCGCGAAGGTATCCCAGAGACACGAATCCTCGCCTACCTGTGATGGTGCTGTTGAGAGAGATACAGGTAGGAAGATGAAATGTGGGAACACTTGGCTTGGTGGGAAATGATGGCTCTGATTGCAAACCTGTCTGTGAAATTGCTTCTACCTTCATTCTGAACGCTACCGATGCCTTGTAAGAGCCTCCTGCAAACCGTCCTTCATTGTTATTCGGATATTGCCTGAGCCTGTATTCCTCTTCTGTTAGACCTTGGAACACCTCCAGGTTTCTTCAGGGTTTGGATTCAAGACTACCTGCATCTTGGCTCTGGCAGCGACAGCTTCTTTGTCCTTGGACCAATGGGTTAAGCAGTGTTGCCTCAATTGCCCCTGTGTCCTGGGGAGGAAAGTGCTATCATTTAATAAATCTAGTTGGCTGAACGTCGAGATAAATGTATTATCACACTAAAAATGCAGGTGTAGGCTTCAGGCAGTGCTACGAGCCAATTTAGCTTCCAAGGCTTCCTTCAGCTCTTTTTGAAGTTACTCAATTCTCTGAGTTAGGATATTTGTCAGGTTGTGAAAGGCACTTCCTTACTGAGATGAATTCAGTTCTGTGCTGACATTCCTTTCTTCTCTGAATAAAGCCTTGTCCTCACCAAGTAGCACGCAGGGTCAGTGAGTGTTTGTAACTTGAGCTGGAACTGTACCCCTTTCATCCATCCATGGTCTAAAGGTGAGATGCAGCTTTCTGTGAGATGGACAGACCATCACTGCCCGATTCCTCAGCTGTGAGAGGAGTTATTTTTCTTCTATTTATCTTGCAGTCTCTGTTGAATGCGGTTGTTTTTCCCTAGCAGATAGTGCCTTCCAAACCCTGACCACACTTGGGATTTACAGGGATGGATCATCATGTTTAAATAACTTTGTATGTTGCCATCAGCCCCTGCTTCCTCATAGCTGAGAGCTGTTCTTAGAGGCTGCTGGCTGATGCAGTGACAGCTTGCCGATGGGAGTAGGGATCTGAATCTCTCTGGAAGCTAGAACGTAGTCGTTGGGTATTTTGGACATGGAAACCTTAGTGCCTGCAAGGCAGGCCAGTGCAGAGCGTGCTCTGGGTAACTCAGCAGCGATAGCAACTTTCACCTTTGGGGTATCATTCCTGAGTGTTTCAGGGTGAAGGTATTTACTTCACTCCCACTTGGAGTGGGAGCAAGGTGTATTTGGGGCAGTCTGAAAACTGGCCTCTCATCTGGGGCTTTACAGCCTTCGTACGCCTAAGCACGTCTCCTCTTGACGCCTTTCCTTCAGGGGAGGCAAAATCCAGGCTCTTGCAGCAGACCTTTTGCCCACTGTAATCTGTACAGCTCTGGCTCTTCAGTCTCACCCAGGAGCCAGGCTCTCAGTCTGGAGTTCGACTCAGCTACATCGATCCGTTTTTCTTCCTTGTTACATAAAACCTTCTCGCTCCAGAAAGCTTAATGCTGCAGCTGACAAAACTCTCTTTGTCTCTTTCATCCTAGTGCAGCAAAATATTTTGTTCTTTTCCTTCCTCTGGCAGTTTCTTCAGTAGCATGTTTAGATTCTGGGACCCACCTTCCCTCCTGCTGCTTAGTGAAACGAGTGAGTGGCCGAGTCCCTGCCGATCCTGGTATCATCACCTGTAGGAGGTGTGAAGACACACGTGTCTACTTGATGTTATAATGGATAATTATATGAGGGGAAGGAACTAAAAAACCTCCCAGCTTGGATGGTTTGCTGATGGGACATAATGGAGTCTTTGTGCATGCCATGCTTCGGAGAATTACGGCTGCTCACAGTTAAAGCCAACACTTGGTGTGTGCGTTAGGTGCCAGGAGAAGCAGTTCTGCTCTATGTCCTTCCTGTTTTAAGAAATGGGAGGGGGAAATACTGGCTTGGCCTACCTTAAGCTTACCTGCAACAGATTCAGGAAGGTTATGGTTTATTCACCTTTTGTAATTTAGAGTCTTCCCGTTGTCTTTAACTTGTGGAGGTTTTTGCTGTGAGCAGCCCCTGCCAGTTACTCATGCAGCCCTGCTGCTGTGCCAGGCCTTTTCAGGAACAATTTCCTTCAGAAATCCCTAGGTTGTTTTTTTTTTTTTCCCTGATTCTCATACTCAATTTCTGTTTAGTTCACAACGATCTCCTGGACTGAACAGTTACTCTCCTCTGCACGACTGTTTAACAAAACATGCCCTGAACTTCAGGCTTTGGCTCCCTGCAGTGCAGCACTCAGAATGTCGCCCGCAGCAAGCAGCTACTCGAGGCATCTGATGTCACTTCAGAAAATGAAGGTGGCACAAGACATGCATTGGAAGCCTCATGCCCCAATCTCTTCAGGTCCTGTGCCCTGAGCAAGAATGCTCCTGAGCCTCACCAGCAGCCAAGAGAACCCCATTCAGGTCCCTGTTTAGCTAAGCCAGCAGCTGTGATGTAGCATGGAGAGGACAATTGCGGCAGAGCTATGGGCACTGCTGGCACTGACTCTTGTGCCAGTGCATCTGGTACAAAGCCCAGACGTGTCTGGCAGCAGGACAGAGCAGACTTAAGCCAGTGTGTCCTGTTTCATGGCTGAGACACATCTGTCATATAAATTTGATACTAATACCAGCACTATTTCACCAAGGCACTTCAAACGCGGCTGCTGAGAATCCCTGAGATGCTGCAGATAAACAGCTCTGTCTCATTAGACTGCAACATCACTCTGATGTGAAATCTCCTGGTCCTGCCAGTTTCCCTCCCTCCAAAGACAGGATGATCACTGCTGAACCCCAGGGTTACAGCAGTAGCAACTGAGAAACAGGCGGCAGAGTGGATGGGTCATTGCAGTAAGTACTTCTTGCCTACCCCAGTTCAGGTTCAGTTATTTGGTAGGACAAGGAGCCCACCCACCCTCTAAGGTATGTATGGGTGTTAGAAGGGTATGGTCTGACAAGAAGCAGCTTATTCATAGAACCCCAGACTGGTTTGGGGTGGAAGAGGCCTCAAAGGCCCCTGTCGTGGGCAGGGACAGCCTCCACTAGACCAGGGTGCCCAGAGCCCTATCCAACCTGGCCTTGAACGCTGTCAGGGATCCAGGGGCAGCCACAGCTTCTCTGGGCACCCTGTACCAGGGCCTTCCAACCCTCACAGGTATGAAGTTCTTCCTAATATCTAATCTAAACCTCCCCTCCTTCAGTTTAAAGCCATTCCCTTTGTCCTATTGCTACACTCCCTGATAAACATCTCTTCAGCTTTCCTGTAGCTCCTTTAGGGTCTGGAAGGCTGCAGTAAGATCTCTCTGGAGGCTTCTCATCTCCAGCCTGAACAAGCCCAGCTGTCTCAGCCTGTCTCCATAGGAGAGGTGCTCCAGCCCCTGGATCATCTTTGTGACCTCCTCTGGACTTGTTCCAACAGCTGCATGTCTTCCTTGTACTGGGGGATCCTCCTGATCTCTCACATAACTCGGGTGGATCAGGGTGCACTGTGCTGCTGTGTCCCCTCCAACCGCAGCGCTTTCATCGTCTTGCCCTGTTCCTGGTATTTCTGAGGTGTAGCAGTAAGGCCACGTGAAGCAGCTCAGTTGACGTGAGGCATAATCCCCTGAAAGGCAGCAGGGGTGCTGGCAGCCCGGGCAGCCTGGGACTTCATCTCTGCCAGTGTCTGGATGTGCCTTTGAGGAAGACCTGCAGCAGGATCCTCCTGACAGCCATCCAGGAAGGGACAGGCTTATCTCCCCAGCTGGAGCCAGAGCAGATCCCTATAGCCAAGGCTGAGAATTGCTGAGCCCTAGAAACTGTCTTCTGCCCCATATCTCCTGGAAAGCTGTGGGAGCCGAGGCTGTGTCTGTGCGTTGTCACCGGGTGCAGCTGCTCACATAGGCTGATCCAGGGCAGGTGAGCTGCGTGCTAGAGCAGATCGCTGGGGAAGGGCAGTGGCAGGTCCTGTCGCCTGTGCTGGGTTTGGGTCCGTTTAGGTTTTCCAGTTGCTCTTTGCTGGGGATTTCCCGTTGCCGGAACGCTGGCGGCTGCAGAAGCAGCTCCTGTCCCAGCTGTAGCTGAGTGCAGAACGAGACAGCTGGGGTATGTGTGCAGGGCGTGGTTTGAGGGGGAACTGCTGTGGCCTCACTCCAGAGGGTGAAGTTTAATGTCTTGCCTGTACATTGCAGACACGGCAGGAGGAGACACTCCAGAAGCCCACAAAGGACCAGCAGTTTACAGTCCTTCACGATACAGCTACCAGGTAAATTCTGTCATGCATTACCAGCCTCTTCTGAAACAAAGATCTGAGCAGGGTTAGTGGGGAAACTGAGTTTGGCTGGCAGTTACTCCAAATCCTGCTGCACTGAGCACCGCTGGTATGGGAAGGATGTAGGGAACTGAGAAGTCAGTGTGACATGCCTTTTCTTCCCCCCTCCCTCACCCCCCGACTTGTCCAGCTCCTGCAGTCTGACAGCCCCCAGGCAGAGTCGCAGACCCTTCTCCAGCAGAGCTCCTCCCCGTACAGAGGACATCTAGCTCCATCCCCTGGGTACAGCTATCGAGCGGCAGCACAGAGGACAGCACACAGTCTCCCTCATGGTTCCTCAGAAACATCCCTCTCCTCCACCTCGTACTCCAGCCCTGCCCACTCAGTCTCCACAGACTCCTCTGCCCTGTTTGCAGGGAATTCGGGGTATTATGGCAGCCAGCAGCACTCTGGCAGCAGCGGCCTCCTGAAGAAGAGCTGCCCCGCTGCTGCCAGCCCAGCACAGCAGACAGCTGTGGACTCTCATTCCTCCGAGTCGAGCTCCCAGCCCTGCACAGGCGCATCGGGCTCCACCTCCGCTCCCCAAAGTGCTAGGTCACTACAGTCAGACTTGCGGACTATCAGCCTGCCCAGCTCCGGGCAGTCTGTTCTCTACCAGGGCTCCCGGGGGGCAGTGATTTCCAGTGCACAACACTATCCGCACCGTGGGGGAAGCAGTGTCCATCAGTACAGACTTCAGCAGCTTCAAGGTTCTGGAGTAAAGACTCAGACAGGACTTTCCTAGGGCTGCCTGGACTCCAGGAGGACGAAACTGCCCCATAGCTCCTTCTAGTCACCTCTGGAAGTGGCTCCTGGGCCGGTGTTGGGAGCTCGCACCCGATGCTGTGGGGTGCCCGGGGTCAGAGGCTGAGGTCTGAAACGCACGGGTGAGATTTGTGAGCAGTATTGGCCTCTGGCCTTGTAGGAGAACACGGATTTCTCTGAGGCAGAGACTGTAGCAAAGCTGTTCCCTGACACGTGGGTACATCGCAAACAAAAAAACAAAAAAGAAGAAAAAAAAAAAAGCAAAAGCAAAAAAAAAAAGGCAAATGGTTCAAGTGCAATGCCTGTGGTGCAGCCTCTGTCTCTTGTCCGTGCCCATGCCATAGTCACTCACGCAGGACGGGCATCTCTTTGAATACGAAAGCAGTTTAAAGGAAACATTGGGGGAAGTTTAACTCCAATCCCAAAGCTCTCTTCATAGGTCAGGTTCTCAATGCGTTCTGGGGAGGGCTTTAATCCGTTACGATCATTCCAGTCGCAAGCAGGCGAGCGCACACGGCTGCCTTTGGGCCTGGGTCATGGCTGCCGCGGTCGGAGCTTTTTCCAGCATGAGTCTCTGCAAATGTGAACTAGGAGGGGGGGTGG
>VZTU01026989.1:86964-101175 GCA_013400835.1 Zapornia atra | reverse complement strand
GAGGGTGGGGGGTGACCGGGGGCCCGACAGGCAAAGCGATGCTGCGGCGTGCGGGGGGGGCTGCCTGGCGAGAGGTGGTGGTCAAGTGTTTGGTGGGGACCCCGGTCTCCGTGCGGTGCCGTGGGATCTTTCCCAGTCGCAGTCACCCACCGAGCGTGGCAGCAGAGCCAGCCCAGACACAGTGCGCTGTCTGTTCAATTCCATACGATTGCCAGCTTCTTTCTCACTTGTTTACTGTAATATCGGGCGTGTTTTTATTTATCTAATTTTATATTCAGTTATAACCATAGTAGGTTAGCTAATATACGACAGGTGTCATCCCTGGTGCTGCAGTGGAACTTCTCCTTTCTCTTGGATAACATAATGCTGTGAGTCTGTCTCCCCTGTCTTTTCAGATGCACAGTCTTCTTCCTTTTTTTAGGACTGTTACAGGTTTCTCTAATTCACAGTTGAAATCAGGTGTTTGTTCAACCTAGGGGAGACTTTTAAAATATTGAAACAAAGAATAACTCTCACACTGTCTGGCTGTGAGCGTGTTGGGATGGAACTTGTCACCCCGCAGTCGGGTGTCTGTATACTGTATAAAATAGGTGTAAACTTCACTCGGCTTGGCCCTGGGGGTGCAGCCTCCCCTTTCGTGCTCTGAGCAGCATGGGGCAGGCAGGCTCTGCCCTGCCAGGTGGCAGGAGGGGGCCGGGGTGTGGGGGGGAACCCTGCCTAGAGGCTCTGGCACCTTCGGGCGCAACAGGGGGGCAGGAGGAAGGGACCCTGGAAAGCTCTTGGAAAGGTGGGGGCTGTAGCTTCTTACTCTAGTGGAGTTTTTACACCGTGCTGTAACATTTGAACTTTCACAAGAGATGTAATAATTTTGATAATAAAAATACTTAACTTGAAAACCTGTGTTTGAAAGTCCCTCTGTTCCCTTCCCTACTTCCGGCCTAGTGCCCGGGTCATGCGGCAAGGGGGATGTGCCCTGGTCTCTTCCCGGTCCCTGCAGGTAAATGAAGCCTTGCAGGAGCAGCCCTGCAGATCCTCCCGGTCCCAACATTGGGGTGAAGCTGGGGCTGCAGTTCCTGGTGAAGGGAAACTGGGGGATGTGAGGTGCTGGCTGTGCTGTGGCTCTTCTTGCTGGAGCTCATCTGGGGAGGAGATGGGGTGAGGATGTCCCCTGTGCCACCACACCTGCTTCACAGCCTGGTTTGTGCTGCCCAGAGCTGTTAGCTGGAACACCGCTTGCCTTTCCCTTGGGGAGTCCAAGATAGGCCAGGCCTGTAGCGGAGGCTGCCTGGTGCATCGTCATGCTGCTCCTCAGTCATGCTGCTCCTCACAGCTGGTGCATCCCAGGTGCCCAAAGCCTCTGGTGTTCAACCCCCCTGAGCATGAAAATGTCCCCCCACGATGCATCATGGGACTGTCTGTGGCAGCTCATCCTGCTCACGTGTCCCCCCCTTCTCCAGATCCACCTCCTCTGTGCCTTCCCCCAAAGCAGCTGCAGTCCCCCTACATGCTCCCCACAACATCCTCCCCCCAGTCCTGGAGCCTGACTGAGTCGGTCCCTCAGCTGCTCCCTGTGCCATGTGCCTGCACAGGGCTTGCCCAGGCTGTGAGCATGTCGATACTATGGAGGCCAGCACTGGCTGAAGCTCTCCAGGTGTCCCAGAGGTCCCCAGGCTGCTGTTGAGCTCACACAGGCTGAAGAGAGCCGCCCCACTCCTCGACCGACAGCCACGTGAGTCCTTTTCCCATCAAGACATGGGAATTTGCTGAATTTCATGAGGCTCCTGCTGGGCTGTGCGGAGTGCCTGTGGGAAGACCCGTGTGTGGGCAGGTGGGGAGGGCTGAAATGCTACTAGTGACAGAGGGGACCCCCACCCCACCCTGGCCTTGCCATGGGCTGGGACAGACCCTTTCCCTGGGGACTCATGCTGACCAGCATGGGCAGAGACTCAGCCCCATCTGGTGCAGGGGGGCTCCCCTCTCCCCCTCCCTCCCTCCCTCGGCTCTGATACCCCCTGAGCCATCCTTCCCACCCCTTCAACCTCCTGGCAAACCATCTCGTCTGTCTTGGCACTGCCCGGAGGACCCAGTCCCAGTTCCCCCCACACCACAGGTCTCCGAGCTCGTCTAGTTTGAATTATATTTTTCAATAAGGTTTTGTGAAACACCGTATCAAACTTTGTACTAAAATACAGATATATTACAGCTACTGTATTCTTTTCTCCACTGATTTTCTTCATTGTTTTTCCAATTCAGCCGGCAACAGCACTCACAAGCTGGCGAGACCCGGGCGCTGTTGGGGCTGGGGGCTTCTGCCGGCCCCGCTCCAGGGAGGCAGCTGCCGGAGGGACGTGGGTGCTGCTGAAGGGGCACGGGCACCGCCGGGCTTGTGGCTGAGGCTATTGGCAGAAGCATCACTGGCACACACGCTGTCCCAGGGCTCTTTGGCTCCCAGCAGGTGTTTTGGCACAGCTCCGTCCCTCACTGCCACCCCACAGGACCTCAGGGCGAGACTTACCAGCTTCCTCTCCAGCCCTGAGCACCTGGGGCTGGGTGTCCGTTCCTGCAGAGACCGTTGCTGCCATCTCCCCGCAGCCTCTTGCGCTCCGTGACCCTGCCGTTGCCTGCGTTGCTGCTACTCTGCCCTGGGCTGCCTGTGTGGTGGCCCCGCTCCCAGGCCTTGCCCAGCGCCTGGCTCCAGCCCTGCCAGGGCCCCATGAGCCCCCAGCCTGTCACTCCCCAAGGAGCTGGGCCCTGGGCCTGCAAACAGCCCCCGGCTACTCGCACCGAGAGGCGGCCAGCGCTGAGGACTTTATTGCGTTTCGAGGGCTGTGGCAACCTGAGTCCCCTACAGCTGGGACCCAGGGGAACCCACAAAAGCCGGTCTGGCCAGCCAAGATGTGGCCACCTGTGCCAGGAAGGTGTTGGTGCTGGCTCTGGCTGCTGTGGATGTGTGGTGGAGGCCGGGTGGTGCTGGGAGGCTGCCAGGCTCAGTGCCACCCGGGGCAGCTGCCACTGGTGCCCTGCGGCCATTGGCATGTGCTAGCAGGGTGCGGCCAAGATGCCGGGGTGGGCACGGTGGTGCCTTGGTGCCGCCGGCCACGCTGTGTGGCAAGGAAAGCCTCGCCATCACCAGTGGAGATAAAGCACCGTATGGGGATGGGGAGGGGAAGGCGTTTGGCAACAGCCCGTGGCTGGCTCGGGGAGGGGGCGGGGGGGTCTCCTGTGCCTGCCCAGGGGGTTTTGCATGTTCAGCTGCTCCCACTTACCAGGGCTTACATTCAGCGGCGGCGCAAGTAGGTGTCCTGGCAGCAGCGAGGCCCCTGTGGTTCCCACACTGGGGTGGGGAGCAAGCAGCAGCCTGCAGCCCCAGCTGTGTGCCAGGAAACGCCACATCCTGGGGCTGGGCTCCCGGCATGGGGGGCGAGGGGGCTCAAGTCACTTTACCCTGTTTAGAGAATATGAATTTACACGTAAAAGTAGGGGATGGGGCCCCATCCTGGCCTCTGGCTCCCTCAGCCATGTAGACAGGATCTTGGAGCTGTACAAAATGGGAGCAGGGAGGGGCCTGGGGCCCCGAGCAGCCGGTGTGGGGTGTCACAGGGCGCGCGATTGGGCGGGAGGCAGTGGGTCAGGAGTCCTGGGGATGTAGAAATCTGTTAAAAATTCTGAGATTGTTTTTTCCTCAAAACAAAACCGCAGTTGGATACTGTTCTGAAATGAAGCAGGTTTGGGGCGTCCTTCCCTGGCGGCGGCTCGCGGGTGGTGGGGAGTGCGGAGCTGGCAGGGTGCATGGGATGGCGGTGCCGGCATGGACATGGAGGTGGCCGTGGATGCGGCGGGTGGCCGGCATATCCCCAGCGTGGGCAGCAGGGCCCCAGGGGCGGCGCGGGATGCTGTGTGGCCGCTGGCAGCAGATGAAGGGCAGGATGGGGAGGGAGCGCCCAGGCTGCCAGCTGCGGGAAGAGGGTCCTGCTGCGGGTGCTCAGCCTTATATCCTCTGTGGGGAGAGCACAGCGTGTTGGGGATGGAGTCGGGCACTCCCAGCTCCACCGTCCCACCACCCACACATGCCATGCTCGCGTCTGTCCCCATCGCTGCTTAACCCAATCCTGCTGCCTCCCTTGCCCCCATCGCCCCGCACAGCCAAGGTGTCCCTCACACACACAGGGCCACTCAGTGCAGTCACACCCAGGCACCCCGCGATCAGGGCTGGGGGATGGGACAGGGATGCTCAGGACTTACCGCAGTGCCGACAAAATCTGTGGAAACAGAAGAGAGGGCATCAGGCAGGGCAGGGGCTCAGCAGCCTGCTCCCCGCAACCCGTCCCGCCTGGCTTTACAAGTGCTGGTTAAGCCCAGGGGCCCCTTGCCCGGCTGCAGGCTGCTGGAGGGGCCGAGGGCTGGTCCTACCCAGGATCCCCCTCAGGATTCCCACCAACACGGTGCTCACCTTTGCTCTCTGTCTTGAGCTCCTCGTGCAGCAGGTCATTCTGCCGGTTCCCGAGGACGAAGGCCAGGAAGGAGAGGATGAGTGCGTTGAGGATGCCGATGATGGCCAGGATGTAAGCCCAGCGCACAGAGCAGTCGCCCAGGGAGTACTTCCCTGTCTTCTCCCCGCACATGTCCCGTATGGTCTCTGCATCCCAGCCGTCGGGAAAGATCATGCAGCCCAGCACCAGGCAGAGCGCTGCAAGGGGGAGAGGAGAGGGAAGCATCAGAGGGGATGGGGAGTGGCTGTGCCAGGCGCTGAGACCCCTGGCCAGCGCATGAGTGCAGCCTGTATCTGCTTTGGCACCGCAACAGCCAGGCAACACTGTGGGTGACAGCCACCACCCAGGGATCATGTTTGCATGCGGCTGCACCAACCCTGTCCCACACATGAGTGGGGACATCAGGAATTTGGTTTCTTTCAGCATCAGCCCCAAGACCAGCGGTTCCCTGTGAGGATTCCTCATCACAGCCAGTTCCCTGTGCACAGAGAGTGGCTGCAGGCTGCTGCCTGCCAAGAGGGTGGTCATCCCCAGAATGCCTGTGTCTGACCACCTCGCAGCCCCATGGGCACCACCGCTCCCAGCAGGCTCACTTGCTCCCACACGCTCCATGCCAAGCAGGGAGACATTGGGGAGCACCAGGACGAACGGGAAGGGAAATGCTGAGACAAAGCCCACAACTGTCAAGGTAAGGAGGTGACACTTTCTCTAACCACAGCCAGCACAAAAGCTCCTTGCCCTGTATCAGCTGGGAAGGATAAAAATAGTGACGATGCTGTAGAGAAGCTGGGGTGTGCTGTGAGTATTTTTGTCTGGAGTTGGGAGAGAACTGAGAGGCTTGTGCCCACACGAGTGACAAAGTGCCTCCCTGTCCCTCATCGCTGGAGGGGACAGCAAACACCCCGCCAGGCACCGAGGCAGGCAGCCAGCGGTCTCTCGGGGTGCTGACGTGCATTTTTAGTCGCTCTCAGTGGGGGAGCGAGCGCAGGGCATCGCGCTGGGGCTCGGCACAGCCCTTGCAGCCCAGTGAGCTGTGCTGGTGGCTCTCCCTGGGGAAGGGTGGGGATACTGAGGCAAGTCGCCCTCGCAGCCCACACACTGGCACGTATGACACTTGCCAGCTGCTGCCGCCTCCTCGCTGCTGATTTACAACCAGCACCGCATGGCTGCGGAGCGCGGTGCACGCATGAGGAGTCGGCAAGCCAACATCACCGGGGACTCCCAGCCAAGCATGGCTGCGCTTTGGGGAGCTCCCTGTCCCCTGGGAGCAGCACAGCCCAGCCCTCCTGCTTTGGAAGGAAAGGTATAATGGGCACTGATGCTGGGCACTGTACATGGGGGAGCAGCAGACCTGTGCCAGGGACTCTCCTTGGGAAAGCAGAGGTGCCAAGAGGGTTTTAGGACCTGCTGAGCTCCCAGTGACACAGCTGTGAGAACTGCTAAGGGGCTCTGTGGCCATCCCTGGTGAGGGTGGTGGCCAACAACCCAGCTTGGAAATGGGCACAGCTCTGGGGCTCTGCCAAAAGCATCAGGGCCGGAGGAAAGCATGGCAAGCGGTGAAGCAAGAGCTCCAGTACCCTGGGTGGGCAGTAGCATGCGGCAGGCTGTAGGAGAAGGCAAATTTAAGTTAAAAAAACCCCAAAACAATGCAAAATCAGGTGCAGATTTTACCTGCAGGAGCAGAGGCTCAGGCAGGCTCTTGGCTTTGGTGCACAGCCCTCGGTCAGTCCTTTGCAGTAGCAGAGGAGCAGCTCCTGGTCCTTCCCTGGACTCTGCAAGCATCAGTATTGCCTCTGCAGTTCTGAGCGTGTATTTGGGCTCCAGGTGGATCTGGTTACCCTGGTAAGGCAGGAGCTTGCCAAGAGCTCGTTGCTCTGCAAACACTGCAGAGGCATGAGCAAGGGTCTCCCAAGGACATCAGCAGGTCCCAGATGTGGTGGGGTGGGACAGTGATGCCAAAGGCAGTGGGTTAACGTGCCAGAGGGCTATGGTACTCGGGAAGGACATGAGATGGGGTTGAAGGCAAAAGCAGAGAGCAGCTCAAAGAGGCACAGGAAAAACACACAGCACATGAGCCCCTGCTGCAGCGGGTTGTCACCACACAACCACAGGGGACAGGGAATGATGGTCACTGCCAGGACCACCAGGACCAGCTCTGACAAGCATCCTCCATCTCTGCTCCCTCCTGTCCCCATGTGCCTGCTTTTCGCTGGCAGCAGAGCGAGGGGGAAGCCTGTGCCGTGGCCTGCAGAGCAGCTCTGGGACCTCTGCCTGAGACCTCACAGCCAGAGAGAATTAAACTATGAATTTGCTACCAGGGCAAGGGAGCACCCCCGAGTCACCACACGTATCCGAACACCTCTGCCCGAGAGCGACCGGCCTCTTCCCCATAAGCCTCTCGCTGCTCTGCAGCCCCCTGGGAAGCAGCTGTGGCGGGGCCATGCCACCAAAGGTAGGTCCTTTGGCAGCCAAGAGTAGCCCAGCACTCTCCTCTTCCTGCCTGTCCTACGTGTTCCCAGCTGCAAGCAGAGTCCTCTGCTCTGTCACAAGCAATTCCCTTTTCTGTGTGTCCCCAGGACGCCCGGTGTCCTGGAAACACCTTCCCATGCCTCGCAGCAAGGACTGACACCAAAGTGAAGAGCAAGAACAAGGAGGGGTTCCCTGTGTGGTTGACAGGCCTCGCAGGCACTGCCCTTTTCAGCAAGCCCCTCGCAGCAGGTCTGACGGGTGCAAGGACGGGGCTCTGCCTGCTTGTCCCTCTGCCTGCGGCACCGTTCTGCCAGCACCTGCCTCCAACTACCCCAAGGTCCCTTGCCAACCTCCGGGATAACCTTGGGGTTTGTTCAAAACATCTGTATCTACAGCTGCATGAACAAGGCTGAGTGGTGCCTCCTACAAGAGCCGCTATTAACAAGGAAGAAAACCAACCCCAAACCCCAGCTCCCATCCATTTTGGTTTTTTTAATTCCTGTTCCTCTGAAGGTGTGGCACTGGTCCCTATACATTGCTGGCACTAAAGGCAGCCAGCCACTTCCTCACAGCCCATGGCTGCTGCCCTTCCCCCAGGCCCTGGGCTCCAACTCCCTCTTCCAGAGTTTTCCCAGATGGAAAGACATATTTGGGACTGGGCATTTCAGTGATCACTGGGGCAGGGTGCATGCAGGGGGAGAATGATCCAGCTGTGGTTTGCAGGGCTGCCCATGGGATCCTGCTGGGGCTCAGCCCTGGGGGGAACTGACGTTCCTCAGCTTGACTTGGCAGCAGGTTCATGGCTCCCCACTCCTCAGTGGTCCCTTGGCAGGGTCTGTCCCCTAGAAGTGCAATGAGCATCTCACAGGCTGTCGCTAGCCTGGCAAAATCAGTTAATTGAAGGGAAGGCAAGGCTCTGGCTCCTGCTGCAAGCCTGGGACAGGATTTTAGCAGAGATGAGGTTCTTCCTGGCCGGGTGACATCCCCAGTAGAAGGTGTATTTTATCTGGAGGATCTGAGTGACCTGTGTGTTTGCCACCACAGTAATCCCAGCACTGCCCCAGTCCCGCACCATTGTTTTGGTTTTAATTCCTGCAGGGTTCAAATCTGACTTTCTTTTTAATCATTTTTGCTGTCTAGTTTAGTCTGCAGGTTTGGGTGAAGACTGTCTGAACCTGCTCTGGCCTGCCATGGCTGGGAAGGGCTGAGGACGTGCCCTATGGCTGAGAGACGCGGTCTCCCCCAACCACAGGAGGAAAACCCATCAGCTGCTGGGTGCAAACGGGCTTGTGGACAGCGAGGTGTTTGTCCCCATGGGCAGCAGCTCACCCTCCCTCAAGTTCAGTGAGCTGGCTGTCTCCTGCCCTCATGCACATCACTTCCCATCTTCACAGCAGCCATGGCTCTCTCGCAGGGGGATTTTGGGGACATCCATGGCCCTCGTGTCTATCTTGTGCCAATGGGAGGAAGCTCTGGGTGCTGTATGCAGGTGCTCACCATGATGCTGATGGCACACAGGGGTGCCCACTGGGATCCTTGACATGGTGCTCACTGGGATCCCTGACATGGTGCCCCTGGGCACAGCACACCAGCCCTGCAGCCCTGAAGAACATGGGCTGTGTGGTATCTTTGGGGTCTGCAGTGGCTGCTGCTCACTAGGAAACCTCCTGAGAGCTGTGAGGAAAGGGAATAAATGCAGTCTCCCCCCAGCACCACTTCCTAAAAATAGAAATCCCTCAAAAATAAATGCAAATTAAAGGCAGCGTGCTTGGGACAGCCAGCACCGGCCATTTACACGGATAGGAGCTCCCTCACGGCATTTCGTTCCACAGGCTGTTTCTGAGCCAAAAAATCAGCAGGATTCAGAATAGAGTTATGAGTTTACATGAATCAGAACTGACAGTTACTTTATCTGGAACAACAGTTAAGGGATGTAAGCTCCAGGACACGAGCGGCTCCAAAATGCCCGTCTCGGCCCCTCCCTGTGGGTCTGCAGGCACATTAAGCAGCTGCTGGGGGAGGTTTACGCTGCTTTCCAAAGCGTGGGGCTGGCTGCTGTAGGGCACAAGGCACTGGGTGGACACCAGGTCTGCTCCTGTCCCCACTGCACATCAGGAGTGGCAGGGGAAGGAGAAGGGAAATCCTCAGATAAAGCGTTGTTTGGGGAGGTCAGAAGCCAGTAATTCATTAAAGGTAAAGGGGTTTTTTTTGAAGTGATGTCTTCTTTTTGCTGCAAGGTCGGCAGGTGGAAGCGGTTCGGCTGGAAGCTTGGATATCGGCACTGTTTCTCCCTTGGGCAGAGAAAGTCGCTGTCCCAGTTATGATCCTAGCTGGTTTGGAGCAGTAATGCCAGTCTCTCGTCTTGCCATGAAGAATTTCAATGAATGTCTTTTATATATCCATGAAAACAATTTATTTGAAACCCCAAACTCTCAACCCAGCAAGTCCCAGTTGGGAAGATGAGCCCATCTCAATGCGGCTCAGCAGAGCCACCACTTCACTGTTGGCACCAGGGAGTGTTTTGTGGCTGTGGTGTTTGCTTGGGTCAGACCCTGCTGTCCCCTGAGGCTGCAGCCCCACTGCCATGCAGCTCAGCCAGTGTTGGGAACAGGCTGCTTAACCACTGCTCTCCAAGGACATGCCAAAATGAAGTCGTGCAGCTGCACCACGTGAGGGGTCTCTGCTCAGGCAGTGGGAAACGCAGCTCTGGTGCAGAAGATGAAGCCACTGACCAAGGCTCTGCCTATACTCCTGGTTCACACACCAGTGGGTGGGAAGGGTCGAGCCCAGAAGTGAGTGTAGCTCCAAAGGGGCTCTCCAAAAGGGGAAAAAGGCTGAGCTGGATACATATTGTCACATTCCCTGTTGGGAAAGGTGTCTGGAAGTGGCAGAGTTAACTCCAAAGCGCCATGGGTAAGGGCAAACCACAGCCCCATGGCAGATGGCACGGCCCTGGGTAGAAAGACACCCCAGCTGTCATGCTTGCGCTCAGCCTAAGGGCGATGGAAGGTCTCACCACACCAGCTGCTGGACTTGAGCTGTGGGGAAATACCTTTTCTTGTGGCTAGAGGAGCAGGAGTACCAGGGAAACACCTTCACAACCGTGGCCAGTGACTTCCTCCGTGACAGAGGGACTGTGCTTACCTGGCTGCCTCTGACCCTCAGCAGACCATAAGTACAAACCCAAAGCCTCCCTGAAAACAGAGACCAGGACCCACTAGGAGTGAGGGAGAGGGTCAGGCACCGGAGGCCTGTGGGTACTGTGTCACACAGAGGTGGCTGGGACCTCTCGCTCTGCCATTAGTGCCAGACACCAGGACAACTTTTTTCAAAGCTGGGAGTTAACACACAGGGTGAATATGTCTTATGTTACAGCAGAGAATTAGGGAGCCAGAGAAAATGCTCAGGCTCCTGGTCAGCCTCCTCAGTGCCTGGTGGTGGTGGTGGTGTATTCCTGTGCTCTTGTCTCCAGCAGATGACAGCTACGTGGTCAGTGGAACAGAGGCAGCCACCAAGGCAGCCCCACTGCCTTCATCTCACGCCTGTACCTGCCCTCCACAGAGGGTGCACAAGACAGAAGACTCCTCAAGCAAGCATCATCTCGCAGGACTTCCTGAAGGAGCTAACCCACTAATTTTGAGGACTGGGGTGGCATCAGTGTGCTGTCAGTCATACAGTTGTTGACGTGCTCACGTTAAAGGCCCATTTCTGGTTTTATAACAGAAGGATTTAGCAAAATCTCCAGTTTTGCGTTACTGGGATTTTGAACAGGGCAGATGGCTACGTTTCTATTTGCGATAAAGCAGAGTCTTTCCCCTTAATTAGATTCAGTTTTCTCCTAGGGGGGCAGTGGCTTTTCAGCTGGAGCTTTCTGTGAAGTTCTAATTAAACCCTTCCTTGATTATCGTCCACTAATTAGACATTGACAATTTAAACTTCTTTTTTTTTTTTCTGCAAAAGATACTGGATGCCCGAGCCTCCTCCTCTCCTCCTCCCCCACCTTCCTGCTCTTCATTTTTCTCCTCTGCAGAGCCTGTTCGTGCCCTCACTCAGAAGCCCTGTATTCTGCACCAGCCATCCCATGGGAGGGACCCACCTCTGCCCCATCTCTCTGACTTTCACCTTGCTTTTCTGATTTTCACCAGTGAGACCGTGAAACTTTGGGCCTTGATGTTTCTTCTGCTGTACTGGTGGAAGTTCTCCTTCAGCTAAACCCTCACCCGGGCAGGAGGACCGCATTTTCCTTCTCTGCCCCTCCAAGATCTCTGCTCTAGCACAAGCCCCTGACTTCCCCAGCAGGTGAATCTCCAAAGCTTGCCATCACTCTGGGCTGGAGCCTGAGGCATCAGGCCACATCCCTGCCCTACCCATGCGGCTGCCCTGGCCGTGCCCAGGAAAGTTCAGCCCTGCCTGCCCGCCCAAGATGAGGCTCCCTCTTGGCAGGACACACCGTGCCACCTCTCCTCTGCGTCCTGGCCCTCCATGATGGTGAAGGGTCTCACAAATTCAGTTGTGAGCAACATAAGTGTGGCCATGAGGTGCAAAGTGTGAGTGGGAACAAGTTCCAGGGTGGGGCGAGGGGTGCCTGGCAGTGACAGCCACAGGGTGCTGCCCTGGCCACCCAAGCCTGAGCCAGGGCAGGGCAGAGGCACTGAGGAAGAAGCCTGGGGCTGCCTTTGGTGTAGTGCACTCTGCCAGACAGTTCCCTGCACAGCAGCAGCACTGGCCACTTGATTAAGCTGCTGACAATCAGAAGGATTTGGGCTCTGAGCTTGCCTTAAACCAGTAAATCTTCGGGACAGGGAAAATTAAAGATAAAGGAATTTCCTGATAAGCCAAGGCAGCTCCAGGTCTGGCTGTGGTCCTGATCTGGGTGAGGAGAGGTCAGGCTTTCCAGCCCAAGCTAGCTGCAAGGGAGAGAGCTGGACTAGCCAAAAGCCCCTAGCATGGGGGGGGCTGTATCCTTCACATCAATGACTAGGGCTCTTCTCCCAGGGGGGTCTGACTAGGGTCCTTTCATTAGGAATAAGGGGGAGCACTGGGTCTACTCACACTTTGAATGCAGTGAGGAGTAACAGTGTCTTTCTACATGTGGTAAAACTGGAGAGATACAAGGCAGTGAAGGGTCCTGCTACCAGGGGAAGTTCAGCATCTCTTCTCAGGGTCTTTCTCTAAAAAGGCCAGAGCCTCTGTGGGGAAGCTTGGAGGTCTGTGCTCAGGGGGATATTTGGGATCCTTATCACTGTACACATCAGGTCCCCTCCTGGGGAAAAGTCTGGGTTACTGTACGGTGTGTCCCTTTGAGAAATGAGCCTTTGAGGGTGTCAGGGTAGATCTATGGCGGGGTTTCTTTTGTGGAGGGAGCTAAGGAGGTTCTATAGACTGGGCCACTTTTAGGGGAATAACTGGGCTTGACGCTGTGGTCATCTCCAAGGAGACAGGAAGGTAAATGCACAGTATCCCTCTGGGGAAGTGCTGTACTTGGGGTCAGCCCTTCTGTGATGTCGGAGGGGGCCGAGGCCAAACATCTCTTTAAGGGGAACTGGAGGGTCTGTCTGTGCATAGGTGCTTTTACACCCATGTGGGGGGTCCACACATGGGTTCCTGCCAGTGATGGGGTCCCTTCAGGGGCTGGGGGTTCTCCTGAAGTGGGATCTCGTGGAGGCAGGCTTCCTCAGGGACGCCCTTGGGACTGGGTAGACATGAAGACCTGTTGTGGGTGCCCTTGGGAGGGGAAGGGCTGGGTCCCCAGGGGGCACATCCAGGGTGTCCTAGGGCATCCTTACAGCTGGTCATTGATGCTCTGGGACAGTCCACACTGGACACCAGAATGTCCCAACGCTGGTCCCTGACTTGGATGTACTGGGGTGTCTCAAGGCTGATCCCTAGCCCCAGGTGTCCCAGGGTGCTCCAAGGCCAGTGCCTGCCCTGGCTGCCCTGGGGTGCTCCAGGCTGTCCAGGTGCCCCAGTGCTGGTGCCTGTTCTGAGGTCCCCCAAGGTGGGTCCCTGATGCAGCTTTCCCACCATGTCCCAGCAAATCCTGTAGTTCCCTGGCATCAGATCTTGCCTGGGGAGCCCTGAGTGCCAGTGCTCAGAACAGGTGCCCACTCCCAGTACTCTGTCAGTGCAAGTACCTGGCCTGGGTGTCGCAGGAAGGCCTGGAGTGCCCTGGGGACGGTTCTTGGCTGGGATACTCTGTGGCCCCGCAGTGCTTGTACCCTGTCCAGCTTCCTTGAGCAATCCTGGTGTTCCCTATGGCCAGCCTCTGCCCAGGGAGCTCCAGGTGCCAGTGCCTAGAGCCAGCAGCTGTTCCAAGTGCTCTGTCAGTGCTAGTGCCTGGTCTGGGCATCTCAGGAAGCACTGGGGTGCCCCGGGGCCAGTACCTGCCCAGGATGTCCTATGATCCACAGTATTTGTACCCATCCCAACTTTCTCAGGTATTCCTTGTGGCCAGGGGCCCTCCTACCAGTGTCTGGGGGCTCTCTGGGTGTCAGTGCCCAGAAGAGGTGCCCAGTCCTGGTACTGTGCCAGTGCTAGTGCCTGGCCTGGGCAGCCATGGAAGCCCTGGGGCTCGCTCCTGGAACCATGGCCCCGCAGTGTTTGGACCCAGCCCAGCTTCCTTGAGCAACCTTGGTGCTTGCAGACAAGGGCCTGGGGGCATCCACCACCCAGCCGTGGCCCCGCTATCCTGGTGAACCCTACTGTCCCTCGACAACCCTCCCCCACGCACCCCAATACCCGGAGAAGGCCCGTCGGGGACGGATGCCCGCCGGGGTCCGGTGCCGGTGGGTACCTGCCAGCAGCTGCATCCAGGCGCAGATCTTGTAGACGGTGGCGGTGTTGCAGAAGAAGAAGAGGGCGAAGCAGGTGATGCAGCCCAGCGTCAGCACCATGGACAGCAGCACGAAGAAGGCCGCCGCCTGAAAGGCGCCCGAGGGGATGGTGCTGAAGTCGGTGAAGGAGCCGCGGCACGACAGCTCCCGGCCCGCCAGCCCGCTGCCCACGCAGTAGTGGAACAGCCCGAAGTAACCGGGCTTGGGCGTGTTGACGCTGTCGCCCACCCAGTAGGGCTGGATGAAGACCACCACGTTGATGATGGCGAAGCAGATAGTGAAGATGGCCCAGAGCACGCCGATGGCGCGCGAGTTCCGCACGTAGTTGTCATGGTAGAGCTTGGAGGCTTCCTGCGAGGGCAGCATCCTGCCGGCCGCCGCGCTGCCGGAGGGGGCGGGGGGAAGGGGGAGGGGAGGGG
>VZTU01026989.1:75875-86601 GCA_013400835.1 Zapornia atra | reverse complement strand
GATCCAGCACTGATTGGTGTCTGGACGTGCGTGTGCCAGGCCGGGCGTGACGGGCTGTGGCCAGGCCCAGGCGTGCGGCGCTGGGAGCGCCTTGCAAAGTACTCGCTGCACCCCGGCAGCCTCACGCTGGCCCCGACCACCAGCAGAGACCGGAGCAGCTGCGTGGCCATCGCTGAACTCGGGTCTCACGAGAAGTCCCAGGCTCATCAGCGTTCGCGGCTGATTGGCAAACCGGAGCTCCGCAGGCGAGAAATCCCTTCGTGTTCCCCTATAAGAGCGACCGTCTGCCGCCGGCCTCGGGCAGCGGCACGGCCGTGCCCGTTAATCCCGACACAAACATTCTAAGCCACGGCACTGTCCCACTGCCATCCAGGGCACGCAAGCTACTGCCAGCCCCAAGCACGCAGGGCCTGCACTACCGTTCGTTTCGCAGCCACCAAGACGACTGGCTTCGTGTGTACGGTCGTACCCCAGGGGAGCCCATTTAGCCAACGCCCGCTTCGAGATCTTTTATTAAGAGCAGCACTCGGCGAGCCCCGCTCAGCAGCGCCTGCCAGCAATTGCCCCGAGCTAAATTCGCGCTGTTCACAGTTCCGGCATCTCCCCGCTCCGGGGCAGGGGTAAGCGCAGCCCGCCCCTGCCCCGCCCCGCGAGCCACCCCGCGCACCGCCCCGCGCCTGCGGAGCCTTGGCCGTGCCCAGCCCTTGCACCAGGCTCCGCTTCGGGCCCGACACCGAGACCTAGACGGCTCCTCGCTCAGCGGGGGCCGTCCACTGCCCGGTGAGGGAGGGCAGGGCCGTAAATCCGCGCCACTGGGGCGGGGAGGACGGCCGATATCCCCGGACCGGAGCCGGTGGGCGCAACGAAACGTGACGCGTCGCGTCCCGATGACGCCCGCCGGCGGAAGGGGCGTGCTGCGTACGCGGCGCTGATTCGCCCGGCGGGCGGAAGCGGCGGCGGCGGGCGGAAGTGGCGGGTGGGGAGGGGGGCATGGGCCGGTGGCGGTGAGCGAGGAGGGGATGGCGGCGGCCCGCGGCTGCCCCCCGGCGGGCTCCGGGGACCGCGTCCTGGCCGAGCTGCTGCTGGAGTTCTCCCGGGCTCAGTACCGCGCCAAGGACGGCGGCGGCGCCGCCGCCGCTAAGGTGAGGGGACCGGGGCTGTGGGGGCCGGGCGGCTGGTGGCAGCGCGGCGGGTGCTGACCGGTGGTTGTGTGCAGGTGGAGCGGATCGAGCGGCGGTGCCTGGAGCTCTTCGGCCGCGACTACCGGTACAGCGTGATTTCCAACGTGCATGGCGAGGTCTGCGCCCACTACCCGCGGCACATCGTCCTCCTGGAGCGCGACGCCGTCACCGGCCGCGACCCGTAAGGCTCCCCGGTCCCCCTGCCCGCACCCCATCCTGCCCGGCTGAGAGCCGCTGAAGGCGGCTTCGCGTTTTGCCTCGAGGAGTTTCCGCGCCTGCCGGGACCCGCTGCCGCTCCGGGGTTCCCGCCAGCTGGGGGAAGCCCCGTCATGCAGCGCCCTGGCTAATTATAGCCGGCGGTGTCAGGCGCTGGGTACGCCGCTCCCGAGGCACCCCTCGTTGCCTGCCAGTGCTTCGCTTCCCTGCTGAGCTCCCGCGGGGCTTCTCCGAGCTCCCCAAGTGTCCTGGGTTTCCTTGGCAAAGGTTGCTAAGTCAAGCCTGTGATCCGGGGGACAGGGAGCAAACGGTGTGCCCCAGGGTGCATGCGGTCCTGGAGCAGACATGAGCACCGCGTTGGCACCCAACAATTGCAGTGCTGTGGTTGGCCCAGAGACTCGAGGAGTCCCTGGTTGGGAGCGGGATGGTGTGATGCTCGGTGTGATGCTCGCTCTGCCTCGAAGCACCAGTGGTCTGGCTGGAAAGCCTCTGATTCGAGAAGTTGTAGTCTGGAAGTCATCTCCAGGGGGCTGGGGGGCTGATAGGGGCTGGACAGGTGAAGTAACCTTGACAGAAATATTCTATCCCCAGCATGGTAGACGGGGCAGCAGGCACTGAGGTTTAGTGAGTTAAGGGGAAAGGCTTGTAGCTTATTGCGAGTCTAAACCAGCGTGTTTCTGGACTTTGACCCACAAGCTCAGAATCACATTGGTCTTGCTTCTGCGTGAGCGTTAGCTGCTCCCTGTGACTCTAACCACAGCCTCTCACTTTTTATTTTCTTTTCCAACAAAACACAATACAGTTTTTCAGTCTTAACTGTGTCTGTGACAAGAGTGACATGTCCAAAAGGACAGTGGTCACCTTGTTCCTTTCACAGGAGTGTTGTGTCTGGCTGTTTTGCCAGAGGAAGGTAAGCCATCAGCTGTCGTGCTGGCCAGGTGCTGTAGAAGAGGGTCTTGGGAAAACAGCCACAACTGATTATCAGGTAGGAGAATTTCTGCTTAACCATTAGACCAGAGTAGAAAAGATTAAACCTGAAAAAGGAGGGGGGGTGCAAAAGAGGAAGCTGAAGTCTGAAGCTTCAAATGTGACCATGACTGTCTTTCAGGAAGAGAAACTGAATGTGTCTGCCTTTCCTGCTCTTGTAAGAGCAAAGTACGCTTAATTTTTCTGATGAGTATTCAAAGCAAGTGTACTGTCACTCAGTGTGTCATTGACTCTCAGGACTTTTGCAAGCCAGCAGTGGCAATTGCACTTGAAATATCAATGCTTTCCAAGTCTTGATGCTCTCCCGAGGAGTCATGGAAACAGACTACCTTCTTTGCATCCCTCTCCTGATTTCTGGGGGGGGTAATCTCTCTAAAAGCTGCTAACTAATTTTAGACAAATGCAGGTTTTAGTTGCGTTGCTGTACTCTGTGGAATAATTACTAAGTGGAAACTGTTGCACTTCCAGTTAACAGGACACTGGGAGTGTCTTTGTGTGCCTTTCGTCTTTCTAGCATTCTTAATCAGCTGACAAAAGCTGCTTGAAGCTTGCACACCACCTCACGCTCCTGATAATGAGTTTTTTTGAAGCAGTTCTCGATTCTACCACCTCTGTGCTGCCCAGTGGGTTCTGCTGGTACAGCTGCTCCTGAGCTGTGTGGGGAACCACCAAAAAAATGGGTATTCTCAAGCCAGCTCAGTTTCCTCATCTTGTTTGTTCTGTGGCTGGCCAGCTGGAAGACAGGATGTTGCTTCATCGAACTTTGCAAACGGTATTCTGAGATCCAGGCAGGTGCAGGAGGTAGTGGGAGGAATTTGGTGTCTTGGTTTTCGCTATTGATGAAAGAAGCCATACACCCCATGGTTGGGTGCTACTCAGGAGGAGCCATGGAAAGGAGCAGAAAGCATCCACCAGCCAGGACTGTGCTTGGAGAACTCTGGTGTCCCTCCGAGAAGGGGCAGGCAGGTGCTGCAGGGAGTGGAAATGGGGAGATGTGCTCAATTCTTTGCTCACTGTGACCATCCCTAATCAAAGTGTCCAGATCTCAGGCACCCACATCTCTGCTTTCAGTTGCAGCTCCTGTTCTGTGCCTGCACTCCAAACAAATGCCATTACAGTCACACATATTCTAACAACATGAGAGGAACACTTGGGTTCCAGTGCAGTTACAGCTACCCAAAGAGAAGCATCTTTGCTTCAGGTCTGTGTAAAATACACACTTGCAAAACCAGGTGCTTGCTCTTACAGGAAATGATTCCCTTGCATTTATAAAGATGAATACAGGTTTTGGGGGATGATCTGGTGGAGAGAGCTGGGGGGATTAAGAGGTAATGTTGCCCAGCAATATCTTCTGGGGAAAAAGAAATCTTACAGAGGGAAGTAAACCTAAGTAAAGAAGTCCAGACAAATTACTTAAGGTACACGTAATTCCTTCTACCTCTTTCTCTACCTTGTTCCAGACAGCCTTAATGATGTTCTCTCACACCACTGCTGAAGAGCTCTGTTTTCTGAACCTTTTTCAGTAGGCTTTACTCCTGCTGATGCTGCACTGAATCCCCTGTTCTTCAGAGCAGCCCTTCCTCTTGCTACAGAAGTCTCTGTTTACATGCCATGTTTACCTCTGGTTCATCTTTAGCTCTAGCTCTACAGATCATGGTTCTTGAAGATCTGAGCGCCCTGTTTGTGGCATAGCCATGGTGGATAGCAGAGCAGACTTCTGGCTTCCCAGGGAGCAGGCACAGGAGCCAAGGAGAGGGGCTGATCCTTTCATGTGCACAGTGGCACACTGCGCTTGCCCAGTGTCCCAGGTTCTACCAAGCTGCTTGGACTCACTCCCCAGTGCTGTGATGCCTGCCAAAGGCAGCGCAGTTAATGTGCTGAGAGGAGAAACCTTCTGGCTTGTCTCCACTCCTGGAGATCTTCCAGGCATTTGTTTTTTAGAATCCCAGACTAGTTTGGGATGGAAGGGACCTCAAAGCCCATCCAGTACCACCCATGCCATGGGGAGGGACACCCTCCACTAGACCAGGGTGCCCAAAGCCCCATCTAGCCTGGCCTTGAACCCTGCCAGGGATCCAGGGGCAGCCACAGCTTCTCTGGGCACCCTGTGCCAGGGCGTCACTGCCCTCACAGGGAAGAATTTTTTTCCTTCTTTTAGGAATCTAAAAATCTGCCCTCTTTTAGTTTAAAGCTGTATTTGCTGAGTCTGGACTGAAGCTGTGCCACAGGCCTATTCTGGTAACTCTGTATTAAAGTTCTTGTTTCCCTCTGTAGTTGCTTTTAGAAAGGAAACATAAAGGCAGCTGGAGCAGAGTGCAGGATGCATCTCTTTACAGCATGTGTTCCTTTAAAAGCAGCCCCACAAACAAATCTGTACGTCAGAATCTCTGAGTCTCAGAAGCCAGTTTGGTGTTGGGAATTGCACGCTGAGGCGCCTCTTCTCAAGCTGCTCGTCCCTGCGGTGCGTGTGTTCCACGTGCTCTCTGTGGAGGGAGGCAGATGGCAGAGTGGAGCTCCTGGCTGTTTGCAGTGACAGCAATGAGCAGAGTTTGGATTGCGTCAGTGGGGCACCTGCTCCTCTGGCCTGCACACAGTCTCACCTGCTCCCTTGTGAAGTCGGTTGTTAGCGTTTTGCTGTCCCTGCTGTTAGCGCTGTTGAGTCCACAACATTTAAAAAAGGTTAGTTTGGGTTCTTGTTCTTTAAGTTCTGGTATATACCAGAGCTCTTTGGAGCTGGACAGCCAAAACAGTTGTGTGTGTAGGGAAACATTAAAAATCTTGAGCCTCTGCTGTGAGCTCTGAGAATTGAGGCCGTTTTTTTAAAAAAAGAGGAAAAGTAGGGTATGAAGGTGTTGTGTGTCCTTTCCCTGCTTCCACTGGCACCACTTTGTATAATCTTTTCCATAAACAGATCAATTTCTGTGTCAATAATAGATGAATTTTTTTAATCCTTCCCAGAGTGGCAGCTGCAGGTAGATTGCTCCACACTCAAAATTATTCTGAAGCTTAGCAACTTTCTTTTAACTTCCAACATAAAGGTATTAATTTGTTCTTAAGCCAGCATTGTCCTTTGCCTTTGAGTTCTCCTCCCTTACCACTGTAAGTTCTCTCCTTCACCCTAATCGCATCTTGTTGTGTCCCCACTTCATCTCCTCTGCCAGTCGGTCTGTGATGGTTTCTCTTTCAGCATAGACCCTGGCCATCCTAATCATCTTGCCGTGCCTTTTCAGGTGTGGGTAGGTCACTGGAACCAGGTGCCTTATCTCAGCTGAGTTCTTGTGCTCTGCACAGTGATGCTGGTACTTCTCCATCCCAGTACAGAGTTTCTCCATGATTTTACTTGTCCTTTTTTTCATATATACGTGTTGGTAATGCAAGACCATCAACCAGTTCATCCAGGCTCTTCTGTTGAGCTCTGCTACTGGAAAGGGCTAACTGGAAATTCCTGTTAGTCACCTCTGAGTGCCTGACCAAGCAGTCTTTTACCTCCAGACTTCATCTGGTTTCAGTCATGTCAGTCTGTATGTTTCTTCAGTGCCTTGTGGAATGTGTAGTCCTCCCTGCATTGACGGTTCTTCCCGAAGGTCTATGTAGTTCAGAATTCAGTTTGGATTCCTATCAAATGTAAACTGGTACTTGGACAAATTGTAACGATTTTAATGTGTCTCCAGCTTGGAACATGTTCCTGCTTTAGCTTTAACCGGAAAACCCAACAAAATTTACTTTGCAGATGCAGCTGATGTTAATCTAACTGCCAAGCTCAACCCACCAGCTGATTCACACGTAGTTGTTTTAATTACCCAGCAACACAAATGCTCAAGTGACCAGAACTAAAGTTCATTGACTGTTCAAGCTTTTATTCTCTATTTATTTTTTCCTTGCAAAATGATCACTCTGTGAATTCACCCTGATGGCAGTGCTGAGCTGCTTTTTGTTGGCAAAGTGGTGGGGAGGAAAGCAGAACATGTGTGTATACCTGTTTTTGTAGACTCCAGCTTACTCTGGTATTCCGTCATAAGGAATCTGCGTGTCTAGCAGACCGCTCTGACAGTACTCACGTTGCCAGCTCCTGAAGATGCTTCCTGTCAGGTACTGTGCAGCTGGCCTTTCTAAATAAAGAAAAGGAAGCAGAAAAGCCTCTGTACCTGTTGTACAGTAGCAGAAGCGATTCTTAAAGAAGTCTCCTCTTGTTTGCTAACTGCAGAGCTGGCTTCTAGGTGAAAGGGATGGGGATTGCAGCCCAGGGTGTCTGCTGCAGCTTCGCTGAGCGGCGTGTGAGAAGATGCTCTGTGTACTGAACTGAATCTCTGTCCACTAGGTTTGAGAGCACTGTGCAGGTTGGCAAACTGCAGGACCTTATCAACCGAAGTAAGATGGCGAGGTGTAGAGGACGATTTGTTTGCCCAGTCATTCTGTACAAGGGAAAGGTAAAGCTCCGTGGGTTACCTGTCTTAACGTAGAAAATGACCTTTCTCCCTGCTGTTTGAACTGTGCAGCCATGTCTTCAGGCAGTTGTCACTGTTCTGAATGCTGTAACAATCTGTTCTTAGGTACAAGCAGGCAGCCTGTAGTAGTAGGTAGCATTTGCTATCTAGGCTGCGTAAGTCATCTTGGGGGGCTTCAGGCTATTTCGCCCCACCACATCACGAGCATTGCACCAAAGAGCTAACGTTTTCTCCACATGTATGTTCTTTCTGAAGGACCAAAGGTATTTGGTCTTTGAGAGGGGAAAGACAATTATTGTCACTTTCTGCCCCTTACTCTTGCCAGCAGTGAGCTTCTCTGATTAACTTTGCTCTCTGAAGAGAAGTTTCCCTCTTCTGTTCCCAGGGGAGGCAAGATTGCTTAAACGGTCTTAGGAATGTGTGGGCTCATCTGCAAGGGGATTTATGAGAAAGTGAAATTACATTCGTTTTTATGTGGATTACTTAAACTGCATTGAAGCCCTGTAGGAGTAGGCTCATTTAGAATTTAAGTAGCTTAATTCAGTTTTCTTAGTTCAATTTAGAAACACTGTATGAACAGCAAAATCATACCTGTGACAGTTTTAATCTGGCTTGACTAAAGCCATTGTGGGCTGAACCTGCTGACCCTTTCCTGCAGGAGTGAACTGCCTGGAGTCGTACTGGGACCGTCCCTAATCTTATCCACAGGAAAGTGGAAATAAGGCTCAAGCAGGGTATTAACAGAGCGTGACATTGGTAACTTGGCAGGAACTGGCTGTGTGAGTGAATTGGAGAACTGGAGATGAAAATGTGATTTAAAACCTAGCTACAGATAAAGGCATTTGGGAGTTGGATGTGTTTGGAGAACTCGATCTGGACCAGGGTTGCAGGGGAGGCTGTGGAGAGGTGGTAGCTGTAGGTACCAGCCATCACTATGCAACGTGACAGCAGATAGGTCAGAGAGCTGATAAGGGAAAGACTCCTGGAGCATGTGTGGTTAATAACAGAATCTTCCTCCAGCATATTTGCAGATCAGCAACGCTGGCCGGATGGGGAGAGCTCTATGGGCGCACTGGCTACAACTATATCTTCTCAGGTGAGTGAGGAGCCCTTTGACCAGCTGCCTGGCTAGGCTGGGACAGTGTCCTAGCTGCAAGACCAGGCTATTCCTCAGAGCAAGCACAGGGTCTGGCAAGGACCCGCGTGTATCTGGCCCTGCTTAGTAGAGCAAAGACTGAACTCTCATGTCTATTTCCAAGCACCATACTGAAGGATAAAGTGCTGTACCTGTTAAGAAGCAGCAGCAAGAGAATTAGAGGGTGAAGAATGAGTTATGGGAAGCACATAGGCAAGTAAGGCAGCCCAAAGGAGTCAGGCTACTGATCCCCAGACATTGGGGTGGGAATAATGGAAGAAAGGTGATAAGAACCTGCTATTGCTTGGTTAATCATTGGGAATCAAATCCTGCTACTGGTGAGGTGTACTGGACGCTAGGGAAAGCTCGTCAGGGGAGTGTTGGGTGTCTGTAGTGTGGGAGCTGAAGCTTGGCATAGCAAAACACTGTGTAGCACTATGGGGTGTCCTAGCTGTCAGTCATGGGTTTGATCTGCCTAGATCCTTTGCAATGACATGGGAAGGATGGGCTACATTAGAAAACAGACTCTTTAGGAAAAGATGTGGGGAACCACTGAGAGCACTTACATGTGGAGAGAAGACACACCAATCCATGGCTTTTCTGGCCATGTGCATGTCTTGTCAGATTGGGGGTTGAGTTGGTTTACTCAAGTTTCAGTTCTTAATACCTTCCTTGCAGGGGGTTCTGATGATGCTTGGGCAGATGCAGAAGACATTTCAGAGGAAGATTCTGCACTTAGGTTTGTATGGATCACTGGGATAAGGAAAAGGGAGTTTGGGCCAAAGCTGACTGGCGCAGCCACTCAGTTCTGACTTGGCTGGGCTTTGGGTACAGGCTTGAGACCATCACCAAGCTTGGAGTCTCACTTCCCTTGCTTTTTCAAGTCTTGAATGCTAGTGCCTGGCTGAACCAGTCAGTGTAGCTGGAGCCTGCTAAACTATTGCCAGAGGGAAGGGCTGGAGACAAGAATATATAGAGCCCATTAAAAAGGTGTTTGAATTGCACAGATGTGTTTACTTCATCAAAAAGCACATCTCCAGGCTGGAGAAATTGTACTATATCTTACGTGCTCGTTGCAGCACAGAATAAGATGTGGAGAGGGACCCCACCTAAGCATGAAGCTTGTGCTGTCAGTTTGCTGCAGGGTCTGACTCTGAGCGGTGAGACAAGGCTTCTGCTGTGCAGCTTAAGGCGAGAAGCAGTTCAGGGAAGAACTGTGGCAGTGTTGTGCAGAGAATCAGACTCAGCACAGTCAGGCTTCCATGCTCATCTTGCTTTGTTTTGTCCTGTCTCACAGGAATGCAGACTCCCAGCTGTTTGACAAGGTCAGAGGGCATGACATCAAGCTGCTTCGATACCTGTCTGTCCGGTATATCTGTGACCTGATGGTGGAAAACAAGAAGGTGAAGTTTGGCTTGAAGTGAGTCTGGGTTCCTTTGTTTTTCTGCAGGCTTTAGGTTGCAGCTAGTGTAGCCCTTCCGTGGGAATTCTTATTGGGCATGGACTCAGCAACTTGGGAGTACTCCCTGGAAGAGTCCTACAGCAGGATCAGTTAGTGTTGTAAAGAGGACCCCAAGGTTTTCAGCCAGAGAAGGCTGGGTCAGTGGGCAAAGCACTGCTTTCATCAGTCTTCTGCAGTCTGGGTAGATTTTTCTCTCTAGAGCCTGCAGTGATGTGACAGTCACCCCTTCAAAAAGGGGGAGAGCAAAGGAGCCCTCTGCTTGTGTATAGAAACAGATAGAGGTATTTTTCCTTTTCAGAGGAAAGCTTTAGTATTTTGGGTCTGTGCTTGTTTGTTTGGATGCCTTGAGTAAGTTCTGCCCCTGCTTATTCTGAGTCAAGTCACTGTGCAGGGAGATGTGACAGGTAGCTTTTCACATGCTGGTGTCTCCATGAAAAATCCTTTACCAATGTCTGTTTTCTTCTTGTCCTGCACAGTGTGACGTCTTCTGAGAAGGTGGACAAAGCTCAACGTTACGCTGATTTCACACTTCTCTCCATCCCATATCCAGGTACAGGACTGATGTCCAGAGGGACTCCCAAGGGACAGGTGACAATCCGTTTCTGGGGACTGGGAACTACCTGCGTGTGTGGTGAAATGAGTGTGGCTTGCTGAATGCTTCCTAAGCTCCCTCTGGAGAGAAGCTCTTTTAAACTGAGAGCAGCGCAAGCAGTGTGGATGCTCTGGCAGTGTGAGTCAGCATTGGGCACCCTTTGAGGTTACAGAATAATTTCTCAGCAGTTCTAATGAATTCAAGCACCAAGAAAAAGTCCCGGGGGTGGAGCTGGGGTTAAGGTGGCCTTTGACACCCCCACAACTCCAAGCTAGTACTTTATGCAAAATCTATAGCTTGTTCTCTGTTATGTAAAACCCTAATTCCTCAGAGTATTTACTAGGCCTGGTGTTCCAGAGCACCCCTGGAGGATATCCTCAGGGCTAGGCAGAACTGTTACCCTGAGCCGGCAGTGTATGGCTGAGATGCAGACCACTCCAGCCTGTCTCCCTGGCTATATTAGTCCCTGTGCCTAGCAACCACTGCTGGGTCACTTGCTGCACTCTTCAAGATGAGCTGAATATTGCTGCCTGCTTGCTGATGTCTGCCTTGGTGGTAGGATTGGATGTGAGACTGCCATGCTTGAGGTCTGTCTGCAAAACCTTGCGCACCAAGAAAGGGAGAGGAGTAGAAAAATACCCACCCCCCTCCACCCCCCCCCCCAAAATGAAACCAGACCCAGAAAAAACTGTTGTGGATAATCCAAAC
>VZTU01026989.1:52620-75810 GCA_013400835.1 Zapornia atra | reverse complement strand
TTTTTTTTTTTTTTTTAAAAGGGTGTTTGTCCTTTCATACAAATATCAGTGAAAATTTTGTGGAAGCTGCATTAAGATTTCTGTTGAGTTTGCCCTGCATATTGCAGAGGAGTACAGAAATAAGAGAATTCTCTAGCACATGGCACAGGTATACATTGTTGAGTATGCCTCACTAAACTTAGACCATGGGAGAGAAGAGTGTGCGTAGGTCTTTAGTAGGGCTTGTAAAGAATGAGGAAGAAGTGACTCTGAGTTAAGCCGTAGAGTTGTTGCTGTGAGGAGGTTCTGTACTGTTGTTACTCTCTGGGGATCTGCATCAGTGTTCAGCGATGGTGCTTCCTTGTCCGCCACCTGGGACAGCTGCTGTATTTTAGCAGCTCTTCAGTGCCATGCCAGAGGTAAACCTTACAGGAATGGAAATTCTCCCTGCAGATGCTGCCTGATTTCAGCAGTGCTGGTCCACAGGGGAATGTTGCCATTCTGTTAAGTCTAAGGCATACACATCTAAGGATCAGCAGCCCCTCTAGTGACTGGCCAGACGCCGTGATACATTCTCATTGGTGTTTTCGGGTTTACATTGGAAGAATTTCTGTTTTGTAATCTGCCTTTAAAGTTCTCCTGAGATTCTGTTGTTCAGGCGAGTTGAGGCAGTGTCCAGACCCGAGTGTCTAGGGTGGAAAAACTTGGGTTGAGGTGGGGTATCTGTAGCAGCTTATGTGCTCTCCAGCACAGAGAAACCCTCTTTTCCATTTGACTGGTAGTTGGAGTTTGCAGATGCCAATCCTTAGTGCCGTAATCCCCCATTCTTTGCTTTAAGCTGTTGTTTAATTGGAGTTAAATCTCATCTGACAGATTGCTTCCTGACTGTGAGATTTTGAGGACTAGTCCTGTCCTTGTGCAAAGCTCATTTTTTTTCCACCGTTGTGACTTGCAGGGGAGGAATCGTGTCCTGCGTTCCTTCAGTGCCTGGCACAGGGGTGGCTTGGTAATGTGGGCGCTGTGGGGCATACACAGAACGTTGGGAGAGGTGTTTCGCCTAGCCTGCGGGCAGCCGCAGTGCTAATGGTGCTGCTCAGCTGTGACTAAGTGACTGCAGTTTGCTGCAGAGACTTCAAATAGTTGTTTGAGGAGAACAGAGCTGAACAATGGACTTCAGGAGGGGGAGGGCTTGGGGGGAAACCTTGGAAGTGGTTGTGTACCTGCTTTCTTCAGACAGGGCAATTCACGTGTTTGAAAGAAGAGACTTAAATGTGAGAGAAATCACAGCTGCCTCTGACAGAGCCCTTTCTTGTTACCTGTGGCAGATGCCCTGTGAAAGTTGTCTTTCTTCGGGACTCTGCCAATGTCTCCTTTTGCTGGTTCTTTCTCTCTCAGCGTGCCAGGCTGATGCCTTAGATCTCTGCAGAAGCCAGTGGCCCTGGAAAGCGTAGCTCCTTGGAGAAACCTCTTGTTTACAAAAGAATAAAACTAGTCCCTCAAACTCCATGCTTGCCATGCGTTTGGAGTTTGCCCTTTGCTGTGTGAGTGCTGAGTTCTCTGGGTTGCTGCTGCCAGGAGGCCTCACTGCATGCCGTACTGATGATTGCTGCTCTTCTCTTCCTGCAGGCAGCAGTTTTGATTGTTTTGGTGCTCTGGAGCCTGGGGCTGCCAGCACTTCCAGTCCCACAGGGCACTTCAGTTGTTAGGTATCAGTCAGGTGAACGGTTGTTCGTTATTTCTTTTTCTTGCAGGCTGTGAATTTTTTAAGGAGTACAAAGACCGGGATTATACAGCTGAAGGGCTCATATTTAACTGGAAACAGGTATGCTACAAAATAGAGAGCTCTGGGCTTTAGTCTTGCCTCAGAGTTCCTGGGTGATGGTGTGTACGTTGTGTGCTTATTTCTGGTCACAGGGAGGAAACCAACAGATCAAACAAAGCAGATAGTGAGCATGCTAAATCATTCACTGCAAAATTTGTATATAAAATAAATGAATTGTTATCCTGCAGTCCAGGATACTGGACCTGTCTCGGGAGTTGTGGGTTGCTCCTGTTTGTGCATTTGGTATCTTATTGATAGCTAGTGTTCAGTCCTGTCTTCGTATTCAGTCTCCTGCTGAGGGAGGCAGTTGAACAAAGCAGCCTACAGGAGTTCAGAATCTTAACATGCCTTATCCCTGGCTTTCGCTGTTAGGAGCACAGAAGAGCTCCCCTAGCCCTCCTGAGAGGGTACAAGTTCAATCTTAACCACTGCAGGTTTCTGCATTCCAAGACACTTTGCTGAGGCACTTTCTTCTAGATGCACTATTTGGTGCTTGTTTTGGTGGTTTTTTTTCTGGAACTCTCTGCCTTCAAGTCCTGGCTTTTCTCTGACCGGTTGTTTGTGTTTGGTTTTTCTCAGGATTACGTAGATGCTCCATTAAGTATCCCAGTCTCTCTGACCCAGTCTCTCAATATTGATTGGAGCGAATACCAGGTGAGTGGCATGGGTGTCTCTGTGGGAGGTCAGTGATCAGGTTGGGAAGGCTCAGTAAAGGGTGGAAGTCTGACTTGCAGTAATCTGGCTTGTTTCTTACTGTCCCACTGGGAATGGGGCTGCAAACTTGAGTGTTCAGAAGAGCAATGGAAATTTTCTGCCCAAAAGGTTGCTGGCTTGCTGTGTCCCAAGGGAGCTTACTGTAATGTCAGATCTTTTTCTGTAGCTTGTGTAAACTTTGCAGCCTGTTAGGAAGACCTGTCAGCAGCAAAGGTAAAGGACGTGCTGGCAAACGGAAAGCCATGGTTGGTTGTCCACAGCCTGAGCTGGGCACGTGCCTGCAGTGGGCAGGCATCCCTGGCTGCAGAGGGTCTTGAAGAGAGATCAGCCTTCCCTTACGTGAGCAGCAGCCAAGTGACTGGGCACCCCTTCATGGGCATGGAAAGTATCTGTCCTATGAGAGGAGAGTCGAAAATCACAGCTGACCGCAGCGTGTCTCCATTTCTTGTTACTGCGACAGCGTCACAGACGATCATTGAACTCTTAACATTTGCCCAAGCTTCGAGTTTTACCTTTGTTCATACCAGGAGCATCACTGTGTGCTGCTGATTAGTGTGCTCCATTTCACACATCGGTGGACCTACCGATCTCCCCAGGTTTTGTGATGATTGACTGTGCTGGAGCACATCACGCTCCTATGCGCTGTGGCTGGAAGCACCACAGGACTAGCAGAGCTCCCTGTGCTGGGTAGAGCTAATGGGATCACAGCTTGTTTATGGCTAGAAACTTGTTCACTAGAATACTGAGCAGCTGGTATTTTAAAAAGGATATTAAAAATTGAAGAGGGTGTAATAAATAGATGCAGAAATGATCTGAGGACTGAAGAAGGTGCTTCACATAAAGCTGAAGTTCCTAGTCTGTTTAGCTAATCACAAAGGTGATGGAGGGCTGATTTGATTAATGTGTAAGTACATTTGCAGGGAGAAAATACTAATTCTAAAGCACTCTTCAATCTGGGGAAGCAAAGCTGTGCAGGAAGCAATATCTGCGGTCTGAAACCAGACCTTCAAATAAGGAAAAGCAGTTCTGCATGCTGTTTTTGAGGATGGTCTGTTGGAACATGGCTGCTAAAGGAGCAATGAACTGTTGCCCCTTTTTGAGGTGCTTTTTCTGGGTGGAGATGTTGCCAAGTGTTAGCTTCAGGCTGTATTTGAGGCAACTGAACAGAACTTTCTGGCTTGTGGTATAGGCAGATCAGACTGGATGATTCCTTCTGGCATAAGCACAAGATTGGGTTGAATTGGGCAGATAAAAGACTTTGGAAATATGTTTGGTTTTTTCCTGCCCCAGGCTGAGTGTGTTCCCCATTTCCCTACTCTTGTTGCTGTGCAGGCTTCACAGCAGAGCAGTGTGTTCTTTGTCTGACAGGAGTCTTAAGTGTGGTTACACGCACGCATGCGCACATGCAAGCACACAGCAAGTGTTCTGTTGCTGGCAGTCAGATGTCATTTATACCACTAACACTGTCACGATGAAATGTGTGTCCCTCTCCTTGCCTTTTCCTTGCCAACACGATCCTGTTTTCCTAGAGCTAGTTCTGGCTTTGATCAGCCTGCTGAAATTTCCTGCATCTTCTCACAACACAGTGATGGAGAGTGGCACACCTGAGCTTGTTCTGAGGTTTTCCTCCTACATCTCGTGTAGTGCTGGAGGTCTCTGAGTTCAAAGCCCTTCTGTGGTGCTGCTGCTCCTTGGGTGTTACCCAACAAGTCGAGGGCCTGTCTGGAGCAGCTGGGAGTGGGGCAGCCCTCTGTGGACAGCCTGCTGGGGCAGTTTACAAGAGCCAGCGAGATTTGAGCTAAAGGCTGGGCTGACCTGGGCCTGCTCACCCCAGTGCTGCTTGCATCGCGTGCACAGCTGTGACGTGGCTGCTGAGCCATTTGGTGAGGCACACGCATGTATGCAGGGGTGTGTGTGGGAGGGTGGGCTGCAGAACTGGGTCAGCGCTCTGCAGGTGTTTGCTGGCTTGTGTCAGTCTCTGAGCATGGTCTGCTTGGAGCTGTGGGGCTGTAGGCAAGCAGGTTCTGTGCCAGACAGGCAGACGGGAGAAATAAGCTTTTTTTATTATTTTTTCCTCCTGTCTGGTTTCTTATCCCAGTGTGGCTTTTGTCCCTGAGGATGGGGGGATCGATTAGAGCACCAAGGGAGTCTGTCATTCTGAGGAATGGCTGCAGGAGTTACTTCTGCTTTGCTCTTGTTCTGGATAGAGAAGCCAAAAGTACAGTGGGCTCTGAGCTGCAGAGCGGCCTTTTGCTGTGGGCAGACCCTTACCATCAACCTTTCCCTTTCTGCAGAGCTGGGACCTTGTGCAACAGACACAGAACTACCTGAAGCTGCTGATCTCCATCATCAATAGTGATGGTAAGGCAAGCTCCTTGCTCCCAGTGGTCTAACTGGAGCAGTTGCCATCTCCAGAAGAACAACTGATGGCATTAGTGCCACTCTTTGTAGAGAGCTCTTACAGAGAGCTTCACTTCTCTCCCTTCAAAACAGGGTGATGTTCCTAGTGTTTGAGAGCTCTAGCTCCCTTTAGAGAGGGACTTGAGACTGAAAATGTGTTCAGGTGGAGCAGGTTTCTTTCTGATGTGGAGATAGATTGTGATAGTGGGTTGCAGCTAAGTAGCTGCATGTTCTGGGTAGCAAAGTGATGTTCGTACCTAGCGACATCATGTCCTGAGCAGCTGTCAGGAACAAGACAACGCATCAGCTGGGCTGTTGACAGCCCAGGACACCCTGAGCAATTTGTGGGCTGCCGTATTCAAGACAAAATGTTCTGGATTGGTGGCTGAGCTCTCTGCTCTTGAGGCTGGGCTGTGGGATGGACAGTGCTTGTCTCCGCAGATTTGCTGTAAAAGTCATTGCTGTTGTTGCAATATCCTTTTTTTTTCCCTTCTCCTTCCTACCCTTGCCTGGAACAGATGACAGCGGGCTCCTGGTGCACTGCATATCCGGCTGGGATCGAACTCCTCTCTTCATCTCCTTATTGCGCCTCTCCTTATGGGCTGTGAGTACCTGGCCAACCTGCTGTGCTCCTGGGGGTGATTGCTTGGAGGGTGAGTGACTGTGTTGCCAGGAGATGGTGGTGTGGATTGGCTTGGTGTGGAGCCCAACATGGCTGTCCTCCCATCAGGCATGCTATCACACACAGGTAGAGCGAGTTGGGCATCTTGGATCACCATGACTGTTTTCAGTAGACCATGAATCCCCAAGTCCTGATCCCCAGAGCTGCTGCTTGAAAGTTGTTCTCATTTGCTTGGCAGGATGGACTGATCCACACATCCCTGGAGCCATCTGAGATTCTCTACCTGACAGTGGCCTATGACTGGTTTCTCTTTGGGTAGGCATACTTTTTTACTCACATACACACCCCTGAGCAGGAAGGGAGAAGCTTTCAGGGGGTCACCTTTGGTGTTTGCTCACAGCCAAAGATTGATCTTTGGGCAGCTTCCAGTGAGGAGGCTGATGCCTTAGTGGTTTTTTTCACCTGGAGGCTCAGGCATCTGGCCATTCTTGCCAGCTTGCGTTCTTCTGCCGATTGTGGCTTCCCACATGTGACTGCGTTTTCGTTGCTCTCTTTCCAGGCACATGTTAGTCGATCGACTCAGTAAAGGAGAAGAGGTGAGTGTCTGCTCTTGGGCAGTGGCTGAGCATTGCTTTATGTTCTCAGGGTACCTATTCACGGTAGCAGCGTTCGCTGCCTGCTTTTGGTCATACCAATGGGCTGGCTGGGCTCTAAAAAGATTGTTCAGGAACTGGAAATATGATGTAGGAGCCTTGCTCCGTCACTTCCTGATGCATGAGGTAGGAAAATAGTACAGCTTGGTTGTTGAGAGCCAGTCCTACCAGTTCCCTGCTGTGGCGCTAGCGTGCAGGCCCCTGGGGAGGGGGGGCTAAGGGCTCGCTCTTCAGTTCACCGGTCAGAAGAGATGCTTAAGGCGTGTGACTCTGAGACCTTGGAAATAAAGCTGTATAGTTGTGTGTTTGTCCTGGGTGCCAGCCCTGCTGCCGGGGTGCTGCAGCTGCATGTGATTTGCATGTAATCGTAGGCTCATGGAGCAGCTTGTGCTGGTTTCGGGGTGTGTATTTGGTGGAGTGTGTCTGTGGGTGCACAGATGGGTCTGGAAGGCAGTTTGGATTAGCAGAACTAACTTTCTTCAAACGTTTCACTGCTTAACAGCAAAAGATGATTGCTCTGACTGTAGTTGCAGTACAGTGCAATATCATTTTGGATAGAAATCAAGAGGTAGGGAGCGTGTCTAATCCTGTTGCTAATCCCCTGCTCCTCAGACTCTCACCTCACTAGGGAATCCCCTGCCTCTGAACAGCAGAGCCAGGACCCCTGGCCCATTGCCCATCTTTCAGGGGTCCTGGACCCAAATATTAGTACCACTCCTCCCGTTCATTCCTTTCCCAAAGCTCTGCTGGCTTGAGCCTCCCAGCGCTACTCTACTCTGCTGTCTGTTTGGCTAAAGGCAGAGTCAGAAGCTGCAGCAGGAGAGGGAGCGCATGGCTGCCTGTAGTGCTCCCCTCTGTGGGAGGAGAAGGGCTCAGCGCTGTGCAGGTAGCTGGGGTGAGTGCAGTGCCATGGGGCGTGCCGATGGGTAGCAGGGCAGGAGCTTGGGACCACAGATGCTGCAGGTACCGCATGCTGCCAGGTGTGATGCAGCTGTGCTGCTGGGGCAGAGCATGTGGCTCTGAGCCTGCTGGTCGTGCTGGGTTTGCTGCTTACCTGGGTGTATAAGCAGCTGCTGGGGGCCGTCCCTTTTCCACTTTGTGCTGATGGCATAAGTACCTGCCGTGTGCTTGCGGAATGTGTGCAGCACGTTGATAAGGAGACTTGTTGTACAAGTTCCTTTCTGGACCTCCATGTGGCAGGAAGCAGAGGGTCTGGTTAATATGTAAGAAACGGCCCAGGATGGGATGGTGGCAGCCCATGGTGTGCTGGGGGCTGGTAGCTGTGGATTTCTTGCTATCTCCTTCCTGCCAGCACCTCTGCACCAAGATAAGAGGCTGCATGGAGCCTCGGGTTCATTCCTGAACCACTCTTCTCTCTCCCTTTGCTCAGATTTTCTTTTTCTGCTTCAATTTTCTGAAGCACATCACCTCTGAGGAGTTCTCTGCTGTGAAGTCGCAGAGGTAAGGAGCCTGTGCCTGCTGCTGCACGGGCTGCAGAGCCAGGAAGCTTGTTAGTGCTTTTCCTTTGGGGAGATGGAAGCCCTGGTGTCCTGGCCCAGTTTTCTCTAATTTATTCTGCACTCTGAAGGCTGCAAAACGGGGCCGAGGCTTGTGAGGTGCCACGTTGTGCTCTGAAAAACTGTCCATGCTGAAATGTGCTCTTTGCTTAATGACTGTCCGTGGCTGCTTTAGCACGGATGATCCCAGAGATGTGCGCTCTCGCTCAGGTGGGCTGCCCAGAAGGCTCCAAAAGGCACTGCTGGGGGAGTGGGGTGGCTGGATTTTCACAGAACAACCCAGTATTAACCCCTTCCTATTTCAGGAAGGGCAGAAAGAAACAAAGCCCACCCTGCGGGCTCTGAATGAGCACTTGTCTGCCTGTAGCCTGTTGCAGGATCAAAGCCTAGGGAGTGTGGGCTGGGTCTGCTAAGAGGGTCAGACGCTGCACACCCATCCTGTCCCCTGCCCTCTGCCCCTGCACAGCTAATTCCCCTCTGCTCTGATCCGCTGTGTGCTATAGAGATCTGGCTACAGCCAGCCTCCACGCAGCCCTGTAGTCTGCCTGAAGTAACCTTCTCCTTTCTTCTCCAGAAGGAAGAGTTTGCCCCCCGGCTTCACCCTAGAAGAGATCTGCATGCTCAGTGAGTGCTGCTGCCAAGTATCAGCACCCCTGGGTGCTGGTAACAGGGATAACTTGAGGGCTTGGGTTATTAGCATCAAGGTGACTACGAGTGGGTGTGTTTCCCTTGGGACCTTGAACGAATGTGGTCCCAGGGCACCTGGGAAGTGTGTTGCCTACAGGGAGAGAAAGTGAGCAAGACCAAGCTGGTCTTCAGGCACCTCTGTTTTGTTTTCTCTAGAGCAGAGAGACCGAGGCAGCACCACGAGTCTGAGCAGCGACTTCTCCCTGGGGATGGAAAGCTCCCCTGGAGCAGCTGGGAGCTTCACCTATGAAGCAGTGGAGCTGATGCCAGCAGGAGCACAGGCTCAAGCAGCATGGTGAGGAGATAACCACTCAGTGGGCTGCAGAACAAAAGGGGCAGGCTCTGTGCAGATAGTTCTGAAGTCCCTTGGCTTCCAGGTCTGCTGTCTGTGGTGCAGGCTCTTTACAGTGAAGGGAGGAATTTGGCTGTCAGAGGCTTTGCTGCAGCTTGTCGTACAGAACTTCTGCACCAAAAATTGGAGACTACCCCAAGTTAAGGGCTTGCCAGGCTTCTGCAGGGGTGCTCCTGGAGTTTGTCCTGTGCTAAGAGCAAAGCAGCTTTGTTTCATTTCATCAGTTTTTCTGTTAAAAGTAATGAAATCCTTTCAGGATGAAGTTTAAAAGATTATTCCAAACTACCAGAAAAATTACATTTGGCAGCAGCTTCCCCAGGGAAAAGTGGAGATGGTTTAGCTGCCCTAAAATAAAGCTTAATCATTTTATGGAAGAAACTATACAGGGGAGTGTGTGCAGCTAGTGGTTGGTGGGCTGGGTGGCCAAGAATCCCCTCTAAGCTTTTGCTCCTCTAAGAGCACAGGGTGTGCAAGTGGAAAGCAGGCTGCTGCCTGCAGTACTGCTTAGAGGTACCTCAGGGGGAGAATACGAAATTCTCAGTGCTCCCCACTGATAGAGGGTCACATAGGACTCTCCTGGGGATGCGGGTGGCTGTCTGGAAGTGGGGACTGGGGAAAGTGACTGGCAACTCTGCTGCTTTGGGATGGGGTTTGTGCTTGCTTGTGGAGTTTCTGGTGCTGTTTGGGGATTTCAGAACCTTGCTGTAGGGTTGCCCCTCTCAGTTTAATTTTTCTCTCTTCTCCCTTAGCACATGTGAAGATGCTATTTTATATTGCAATTATTTTAAATTAAATCTGGGTTGTGCTGGAGGCAGTTGGAAGTCCTCTGGGACCAAGCCCGCAGCCATGCTAGTGGCAGCAGCCTTTCTAAAGCACATTGTGATTCAATTTATAAAGTGCTGAAGAGGGGAAGAGAGAATCTTCCTGCAGAATTGCAAAATGGAGATGGGGAGTCCTAAACTCTGGAAGTGCACTGTGCAAGTGAGCAGCACAGCTCTCTTCAACACACAGAGCCCACCCACCCGCAGCAAAGCAACCACAGCAAGTAGAGAACAACTTTCCACTTGCCCAAACTGCAGGGTAGTAAACTGGAAGCATTTCTGTTGCTCTGAGTGCTCAGGACATACAGACTAGATCTTGCAGAACCAAAACCTACACCTGATTTTCACAATGTGGGAAGTGGCCAGAGTGTGTTGGAAGAGATCTGCTGCACTTATGAGTAGCAAGACTTGATTTTTGTGGGCTGTTTTACAACTCTGGTTCACTGTCATTGCTGTTAGAGACATCAAGCTGCATGGGGTTAGCTGCTGCTGCCACAGTGATGGTTCAGGCCCATGCTGAGGGGAAGAGAAGGCTGTGAGCCTTGCCAGGAGGGCTTGGGGAGGGCACTGGGCAGAGGTGTCTTACTGCAGGCTGTTGTGGCTGTGCAGGCCGGAGAACAGGGAAAGCTGGCTACCAGGTGGGTAAGCCGGCCTGCAAGCAGTGTGAGGGGGAGAGGATGAGATGTGTTTCATTGTGTTGTCCTGAAACAGGTGGCCTCGAGGTCTCCTTGCAGGGAGAGGCATTTGGTTTTTAGCCATACAAGCCAGTCTCTGCAGGCTGTGCTTGGAGATGTTGGCAGCTATGATAACATGAGATGAATAATGCTCGAGAGAGGCTGTGGTGTGATGTTTGAGGGTGGACACCCTTCAAGAAGTGAGGAGAGGATATCATGCTTCCCACTATACAAGGAGCCTGTCTTTAGCTGCACTTGCTGACAGTGCTTGAGATCTCAGTCCAAACTGCGCTGCCCTCCCAGATCCCAGGAGGAACAGCATCTTTTCTCCTTGAGTTTGTTTGCTTCAGACTTTTCCTTTTAACTTGTGTACATAGGGAGGTCTTTGTCCAGTTCGGCATGGTTATGGAAGGGGAAAAATTCTTGGGGATCTTCCAGAACAACAGACAAAAGTTGTGTAAGAAAGAAAACCTGAACATGGAGCAGTGGTGGTGTGAACTGGTCCTAAATACATGTGCCTGGATGGTACTTTGAACCAAGGCCTGATGAGGCAATGGACAGTGAATCGTGCCCCTATCAGTGTGCTGGCCAGAGAAGTTGCTGGCTGTCAACACAGAGAGAGGGCTGAAATGCACCTACACCTAGAGTGACTGTGAGCTCTGAGCACAGGGTCGCAAGTGTGGTTGGTGGTGCCTGAAGGGAATTGCTAAAAGGGAAAATAACACAGTTATTGTGTCCCTGTCACCCTTGCCAACGTGTGCGAACACCCACCTGGGTGGAGCGTGAGGCTGATACACTCTGTATTAGAGCAGATTGAAATGGTCTTTCCCTGCTGGGAGGCCCCTTGCTCGAGGCGTTTTTACAGCTAGACTAAACAAAGCCATGCTGTACGTGTGTGGGCTGATGCATTCTCCTGTCTCTGATTTCCAGGTCATGTGGATTGTGATCTATAGAAGACTGGGCTAAGATGGGTTGAGCTCAGTGTACCCCTGTCACTGAGCAGTTACCCGTGACTCATGGTTCCTTGCGAGGGAGGAGGGCAGGTTCAGTGGGAATAAGAGCTTCTAGCTGCTGGGTTAAAACCGGGCTTGTTGTGGAAAGGCTTCCTAGGTGGAGTATGTGGGAAAGCCAGCTTTCTCACCCAAGTCCTCCATCCTGCAGGAGGAAGAGCTGTGCATCATCACCACAAGCCGTGCTCTGGAGCAGAGCGCAGCAGTCTGAAGACAGGCTGCCTTCCACGGGGATGGTTGAAGTGAAGTCCTCCAGCTCCTCCTCATCAACCCATTCTGATAACTTCCTGAGGATTGGAAGCAGCCCCCTGGAAGTGCCCAGATCCAGGTGAGATGGGACAGAATAAAGCATTTCTCAGCAAAGCAAGTGACTGGTAAAGGGAGCATGGGGCTGTGTGGCTCTGAGAACCCTGGAGCATGTGGGTTTGTACCTACAAACAGGCCTCAGGAGGTCATTTCCTCTCTAGCCTGAGCTTGTGTGAAATGATGGCCATTAAACACACAAACTCCTGCCTCAGCCTGGTAAGAGAAGTGAGGAACCATGCTGATAACAGCTAGGTGCCTGTTCTGCCTGTCCTCAGTGCATGCCTCAACGCCATGAGCTCTGGCACCTCCGCATGCTGCATGCTCGGAGTGCACAGCACTTTCTCTGTCAGATGCATCCAGAGGGGTTTGAAATGGCTGTGCCATGTGGGGGAGGCAGCCTTTCAAACCAAGCACACCTCACTCTACATCTATCCTGTCCCCTTTTCTGCGTTCTGACCTTCCTCACACTGCAAGGTGGAAAAATTCTGGGTGCTGGTGGCTTGCAGAGGTGGAATCTGCAGGGAGCAAGCTGCGAGCATTGTGCTGGCACCAAGGATTTTGCCCAGAAGGTTGCATGTTCCCGCTGGGCAACCAGGGAATGGGGACCCTGGGCCTGAGCCTAATCTCATGCCATAACAGAGGATATTCTGGCACCCTTCTGGAGTCTGATGCTGTGGTAGGGCAGAGCAGTGAGCAAAGCTGGGGAAGAAAGGACAGAGCCTGTGGAGCAAACACCATGTGTTTAGGCCGACAGGGGATAAAGAAGCTCTTAGATAAGAGGTTGCTGTTAACAGCATCAAACGCTTGTGTAGTCTCTGCAGGTTTTCTGATGAGTCTTTTTCTAGTGATTCCCTTCAGAAACAGCCACCAGCTAAATTTTAGTGTTCTCTCATCACATGGAAAATGAAATGACGAACAAGTAAAGCATTGAAAATTTATAAGACTTTCTTACCAAGTTGCTTGATTCCAGAGGAAGATCACTATCTGACAGTTTTCATAAACGATGCTAACTGTTCTCCCTGGGGAAAGATCAATAGGATGGGTGTGGGTTGTTGCAGGGGCCCACCTCTACGTTCTCTGCAAGATGAAACAAATCTCCCAAGAAGAGAAAAAAATACTCTAGAGAAAAGAGCTTGTCTTGAGGGGCTGCTTTTGTTCACGACAGCAGTGCCACAGTTCCTGTGTGTGGTCTCATGCCGTTCCCAAGACCTAACAGGCTGTTCAGCACTGGGCTGGTAGCGAGCTTGCAGCAGTGCTCTGTACAAAGTGATCTCCAAGCCAGACTCTGCTCCATGAGAGTGAAGAAGAGAAACAGAGTAGGCAGAAGAGCACCATGGGAAGGAACTGAGCATGCAGTCTGTGGGATTTGCATGCCAGGGGCTCAGTGTTGGTAAAGCCAGCAATTGTTTCCTCTGACTGTGCCTGGTTGAGATGTCTGGGAGCTTTTGGATGATTAGTGCAGAACCGCATCCTCGGGTCTCAAGGCAGCAGGCAGGTGCAGTGGGGAAGCTTGTTACTTCCAGGTGGGGAGGCTTTTGCCTATGCCCAGTAAATGTCCCTGAGAGGGAGTTGCAGTATGCTGTCATTGTAAGAGGTAAGTGCTCTGAATTCCACTATAAACATTTTTCTAACCTTTATGATAGCTTCTGCCATGGCACAAAGCCTTTGTAACCCTTCAGCACAGCAAGGTCACAGCAGCCACTCCCGATCCCTGTTGACTTCGCGAACGAGGCAGTGTGAAGGGCTGGGCTAGGAAAAAAATACCTGATGGGGATAGGGGGTAAAAGCAGAGCAAACCCCTTTTATGACCTGGAACCAAGGGGACAGGAGAAAGGGAATCAGTTGTGAAGCCAAAGTGGTGAAATCAGCTGCACAGAAAGATTGTTAGCCTGCTGTACTCAACGCTGGGTGGAGAATGTACAGCTGTGTGCTCTGGTGTCACCTGGGGTTGTCTTGCTTCTCGGTGTGAAGACCCTGCAGGGAGGGGTTGGGATTGCTCAGACAATGGCTGAACTGAGCTTCTCTTTCAAACCAAGTCTTCTGGCACGTTTGTGCTCCTTTGCCTCCTAGTCCGTTTTCAGATCAGTCAGACTGTGCCCTGCCTGTTTTCCCTGGGGTAGCACTGCTAACAGCTTTGCTGGGACTTGAACAGTGTGTTGCCTTGTCACACACTGACATGGCAACATTTTGGGACCTGAATGTGGTGTGTTTTCTCCAGAGAGAGGGGTTATGTCGCTCTGCTTGGCTTTGGTCTCTCTGCTTGGACTATGTTAGCCCAAATTTGTCCAGTGAGCTCCATGCAGGTAACAGGTATCACAGTACCCTCAGCCACCATTTCCCATCCTGAAGGAAAGGATGAGTCCTGCACTGGGAGGAGAAGGAGTGTTATCTCTGATGGAAGGAGGAGGTAAATTCTGTCACTTCAACCTCTGAAAAATGGTGGGACTAGGATGGAAAGGCTGGAGTACAGAGACTGATCAGGTTGCCAGAAATACCTTTATCTCCACAGTGCTGCTGGCAGGTTAACGCCCAAGGCTCTTAAAATGAAGAAACCACTGTCCTTGACTTTCTGATCCTCTGGTTGTGTGGCCATAGCAACAAAACACTTAACCACTGCAGCAGCACTTGAGGAAAAATGGTTGCTTGTAAAATGCCAGCAGGCACCCTCCAGGTAGTTCAGGTAAACAGCCCCGTCTGGCTGGCAGGCAGGCAGGGGAGCTCCGGAGGGATCAGGAAGGCAAGCCAGCAGAGAGATGAGCAGGGCCTGGGACAGAAACTGGGGTGTCCTGAAGGAAGGAGTCAGCTGGTGGGAGCCAAGTCCCTTTTCTGGCAGGGCCATGTCAGCAGTGTGCTGCTGACACTGCCTCACCAAGCCATCTTCTGAGTCCTGCTTTGATCCAGAGGTCCTGGGTACCCATAAATCCCGGGATGGTTCTTGATAGGCAAAGCAATACAAAGGCAAACTCATAGCAGTCTTTCTAGCTCGTGGTAAGATCACATCAGCTGAGGGCTGATGAAGATCCTGCGTAGGTTATTTGCAGGGTAGGACAAGGTGCTGCTTGTTCTACAAACTGAGAGCTCCAAGTATGGCAGGTAGCGTGCATTCAGGTACCCTGCAAGCAAGTGGATAGCAGCTTCCAACTCATGTCCTGTGTTTGCATTTGACACTAATAGCCAAAGCATCCCATGACACTGCAAAAAAACCCTCTATCTGTGTCAGGGATTTAGCATGTGTGCACAAAGCACTAATGTGGATTAGCAGCTGGATAATCTTTGATTGGATGTGCTTTTGCTAAGTCAATTAAACGAACCCCCAAGTACTGTGATCGGAAGAGTCAAGACCTGCAGGAGTTAAATCGTGGATGATCTGCTCCGGTCAACAGCCACAGAGATCTCCCTTCCTTAGAGGGCTGCAGCTGTTCAGCTGTGGGTCTGGAGGGAGTGGAGTGAGCTCAGAGAAGCTGCTGTGTCTTGGCTTTGGGCATTTTGTTGGTAGCAACAATGCTGCACGTGCACCATGTGTCTCGCTCCCACCTGGCTTGAAAGCTGTGCCTGCGATGTGACAGCTTGGGATAGCAACCACAGCAGGATGGGAATTATTTACAGGAATGTTTTCTGGAATGATTGCACAGCTATGCCACGAGACAGGCTTGATGGCCAGCACATGACTGTGCTGCAGGCAGACGGTTGTGCTCGCAGAGGACCGGGCTCAGGCTGTTATGGCACTGACACAGCCTGTAGATCACAGCCAGGGCTCAACACAGCTCTCTGCCAGGTATTCCATGCCAACATTTCCCACGCAAAGGTGGGATGGGCTGCCCTTTCTCCCAGGTTGCCACAGTCTGCCTGTGTGTACAGTACCTACTTAACGCTTCGATTTGAGTCACGGAGCATATGCTGGCAAACGAGCTGCTTCCCAAAGCCCTAGGTGTGTAGAAACACGGCAGGTGGGCGGGGGCAGCGCCGTGCAGGAGGAGAGCCTCGCTGCTGGCGCTTGGCGCTCGACTCAGTTACGTATTGAGGGAAGGATCCCTGACTGTTGCTCTGCCTCCGGTATTGGCTCTTCTCTAGTAGGTGAAGTGTCCGTGTGCTGTGAAGCACTTAGTCTTGTGCAGCATGTTGCATGGGAAGCTCTGACCTAATTACAGGGAGCTGTTTCAGGCTAGGAGGTGCCAGTTTACGGCCTGCTAGAGGTCCTTCCTTGTGTGAAGGAACAGCTTGCAGCTCATCTCTGTTTTGCTAATCTAATTTTGTTAATCTTGCACTTTTGAGGGAGTTTCTTCCCACTCGTGGACCTGAAGAGGTGGGTGTGTGAAGCTCACTTTCATTCTCTTTCTGTCTGCCATTAGATGTCTGTGGCAGAGACAGCGACTTGAAGACTTGCTGTATCTCATCTCCCCCTAACCACATCGGCTTTGCTGTAGTCACCCAGCTCCTTCCCAAGACCCTCCGCGCTGCTCTCACAGCTAGTCAGCCTCTGACATGGCTGTAATGCATTGCAAATTTGTTCTTACAGGCTTGAGGACTAGGCCTGGTGTCCCAGAAGCCCCAACTCACTCTGGGAGCCTCCCTGAAGCCTTCTTGGGGCTTCTGCAGCAAGAGTTTACAAGGGGTCTTCAGGGGTAGAAGTAACAGGAATACTTTCACCTCTGGCATTGACTGGATTGCGCTGGCATGCAGTCACCTTAGAGATCTAGTTTTGGTCTCAAGCCAAGCTCAGCTTTTAAGAGGCTCTGCTGCCCTTGCAGTGCCAACATGAGATTCCCTGTGCCATACCTTCCCTGCCTGTCTGGCCCAGCCTTGGCCCCTGCTGTCTCCCAAGGCTGTTCAAGATGCTTGTGGGTTGTGATACTTCTTCCTTTGGGAAAGTATTTGGGCTAGAGGGGAAAGTCTGCCACAGTGTCTCAGTTCTGCTGGCTGGGCTCAGAGATCTAAGCCAGGAGAGACAGATGACCTGGACTTGTTGCAAAGTCAGTCAGTTTATTCAATTAATCGACAGGTGTTTATTCTGCTGCCTGGAGGTGAGAGAGAGAGAGAGAATTGGCTGCCTTGAGCTCTCAGACTCCTGTGCTATTAGGTTAGATGTAACTCGACTAATTCCTAGCTGCCTGGAGCAGCCTGGCAGCGAGGAGCAGCGCCTGCCGTGTGGCAGTTCAGCGCTGATAGACCCAGGTGTGGTACCTCTGGGGTCTCTGCTTTGGGATCAGGTTCCCCATTGCTGCTAAAACTCAGACGGAGCCATGGGAGCACACGCTGTTCTTTGCAGGAGCAGTCACAGAGCCATGTTCCCTACACACCTCCACTTCTCTGCAGTGTGGCCAGTGCTGAGACGGGATTGACCTGTTTGCATGATGTTTCAGCATTGCCAAGTCTGTGTGGCTGCTTGACAGGGTCAGGGACCCCAGAATGAGTTAGAGAGCTACCAAGAGTCAGTCTTGCAGGAGGTAAACAATACTTTTATCAGCTTGTCCAAGAAAGGATTCAAGAGGTGACTTGATCCACCTCCAAGACATGGTGTAAGATCAGTCTGTTCTTAGCTGACAACCATGGAAGGTGACCAGCAGCTGGAAGCTGAGGCCATACACCCAACACAGGAAACAATTCTCTGCTCCCCACCTTTAGCACAGACTCATCTGATGTGTGGTTGATGATGCAGGAGAGAGGGGAGGGATGCTTTTACTGTCCATGGTGCCCTGGATCATGTCTTGCTCCTTCACTGGCTGTGTGGGCAGAGTCCTTTAGGCAGGCTCTGACACCACACTCTCCCTTGATGAGAACAGCAGAGCTCTCTTCAATTCTCCTCCCTTGGAGACCTTGCTATAGCGCAAGCCCTTCTCTCCCATCCAGATTTACCTTCTTCAAAACCTTTGTTCCTGCCTGGCCCCAAATATGTCCTCTCTTCTGCAGCTCATGACCTATTTTTCCTGATAGCAGTGATGCCCCTGTCTGCTTTCCCTCTGCCAAAACCCATTGGAGACCTCTTCCCTGCTCTAGCTCAGACCCTTTCCCCTGTGTGTGACACTCCTGTTTTTCCTGCCTGGCTGTGCTTGCTGTGTTCTCAAGGAGGTGACACCCTTCCCTTCCCTTCCCTCTGTACTGAAGCTGTGTTCCTCTGTGCCTCTCCTATGCTTCTCCGTGGCTTTCTGCACTGTCCCCACTGTGCTTCCAGCGTGGCACCATGTTCTGGCCCTAAACACTCTCCCTGCTCTCCTCCTCCACACTGCCTTCCTCAGCTTTATCTTCCAAAGGCAGGGAGAGGGGGTAGATGTGGCTGAAGATGCACTCCTTTTATGAATTTCTTGCATCCCAGGGAAGGTTATCCCTGGCTGATCTCCAAAAGGTCTTTCTAATAGAGAGTATATGCTGCAGTTCTGCTTTCAGTGGTGTGCCCTCGTTCCCACTGCAGCATTGCGTGCTCTAGGAAAATCGCTTCTTCCGAGGAGGAGTTCATGCTCACAGCCCCTCCCTGAGCCTCAGTTCCTCCAGCAGCCAGAAAACAAGAGCTATACACGGCAGGCAAAGCTCTGCTCTTCCCATTACCTGCTGTGATGTCCTTCTGGAGCCTGGATTTCCAGACATTGGTGTTACCCCCAAACCGCAGCTGCAGGAGTGTCAGCACTGTGATGGGAAGCTGACATTCAAGGAGCTGTGTGACTTCCCCTTCTTTGCTTGTGCAGCCAGCTCAGGACCACGTTTCAGACTTCTCAAACTTGGCCGCATCGATCGGGCTGGTTAAATGGCAGGCTTGGAATTAGAGTGAGATTGCAAATAGGTTTCCCACTGTGTATCTCCCCCTACCCTTGCCTTCCAGTCTCGCTGAGGTCCTTCTTGCTGTGGGAGATCCTGTCTTTCTAGCTGTTCTCCTGGTCTCTTGGGGAGCAGCTGCAGTGCGCCACTGCTATTCTTAGCTGTGAAGACAGTGTGCAAGTACCTGGCCCAGCAGAGCTGGAGCTGGTGCGCTGTTCTCTGCCCAGCAGATCTCAGATAAATTATCCAGAAGATCTTGGTAGTGTGTAATTGAGTAGCTCTGCCACAGGCTGTGCTTCCAGCTATGTACACTCTGCTGTGCAGCCGGGCACAGTAATTGCTTGCTCCCTGGAAGCCAGGAGCTCTGGGTTTGTCTCAAGTGATTGTGCTGCCTTTGAGATTTCGAAGGGACTCCTCCGATTCACTTATCAGATTTCATGCTTCCTCCTTTCCTGGTGGGAGGCTGCATGCATCAAACAATCATCCTCCCTTGGCTGTTTTTCCTGTCCTAAAGATGTTTTGCCACCTGGCTTCTGGAGCAGTCCATCCTTCTGACACAGGAATTAAAAGATCTTCAGATGCTGGGGGAGGCGTGCCCTGGGGTGTCTTGAGCAGTGACTGTCTCTGTTCAGATCTGGAGTTGATGCCTCAGGAGTGATCTGCTTTCTAACGGCTGCTGGACGCAGGATCTCTAAGTCTTCCTCAGCACTAACCAATTCACAGCCTTGATTCTCTTTCGGGCCTTGCTGCTGCCCTGGGATGTGCTAACAGCTACAAGCAACAGGGGATGCCCCTCATACAGCACAGCATCCACAGCCGCGAGGGATTCGGGGCAGGACGGTGCCATTGCATCTCGCTAACAGGTTTCACAGTTCTGCATGGCCATCTGCTGCCCGCTGGCTCTGTCCTGTCCGGCTCCCGGTGCGCTCCTGCTGCTCTGTCAGCCCGAGGCAGCTTGGCCCTCCCCTCGCTTTCAAAGGAACGGCTTGGCCTGGGGCCCAGGCAGAGCTGCATGTTGCACCCTGGTCCCCAAGTGTCGAAGTTGTTGGCAGAGGCGCTGCTGGCGGTCAGCCCGGTGGGTCCCTGGCACCGGTGTTAGCGAAAGGCATGTGGCTGAATGACCTGACTGATCGCACCGTCTCCCTCTCTCTCTGCCCCAGATCGGCGGACCATTCTCTGCCCGGATCTTCCGTTTCCACAGACTTTGGCAGCTGGCAGATGGTGACAGGGTGTGGCAGTATTCGGGAGCAGGCAATCCTGAGCGCAGACGCCTCTCTCCCTTGCAGCTTCCCGGATGAGTTCCCTAGCACTTGCCTGTAAGTGTCTCACACACAGGATCTCTCCTTGGGTCTCTCGCCCGACTGCGAGCACTGGAACTTTGTCACCCAGGCACTTTCGAAGAAGCCTGGCAGCGTGTAACAAGCTGTCCCCTCTTCTCTCCTTTGATGCTTTTCATCCACAAATTCAGTCACTGAGTGCTCTTTGCTGAACTCTGAAAGAAACAGGAATCATCTCTGCCTAATGGCGGGGGGCACTTTGCTCTCCGTAGGAAGAAGAGGCTTTTCTCTCTTCCCTGAAGACACAGAATTTGGGCATAATTGAGTGCATTTGAGGATGCATGCTTGTCAGGGCAGGACTCATAACCCAGATTCTCTTGCTTTTGGATCTTGCTCGTTTCTGTCTTCCTGCTGGGGTCAGATCCTTGCTGCAGTAAGACAGGGGCTTTCCATCACCCCGATTTTTGTCTGCCCATGCACAGCATCATTTGCGGGTGCTGTGCTGGGCTACTGCACAGCAGCAGAGACCCTGCATCTTTCTGCGTCCTGACATGTAAAATGGCTGGGAGGCAAATGTTCCTCCCTAGATAGAAAGTCACCTCTGTGGAAGCTTGAAAGATGGGAGATGCGCTTTAATTGCTTATAGAAGAGAACCTTGGCTTGTGCCTTCAGGCTGCAAACTCAACCAGGAAACTGAAATGGCAGATCAGGGGCTGCCACTAGCTAGCTGTGCTAGAGTTGCGCTGCCAAATGCTTACAGTCCCTTAGCAAGGTCTGAGTACACGCTTTGGAGGCAGAGGACAAGCGATGTGAAAACCAACATCTCCTGTGAGACAAGCTAGCTGCCCTGGCTCGCCTTCTGCTGTGGCTGTGCGCTGCACAGCTGAGCAGAGCAGCTGCTCCTGAGTTATGATTAAGCCACAAGACCCATGAATTGACAGATCGAAGAATTGCTAGGGATGTCGGACATGGCCTGGCTGGGATTTGCTCTCCTCCTTTCACAAGGACGTGCTGTGCCACTTCTGTAGTTGTTTGGAGGTAGTTAAAGGAGTAGAAGGACTGAAGGACAGGTGGCTGAAGTAATGACTGCTTTAAGGTGCCCTGAACCTGGCAGTGTTTGGTGTCTGCTAATTACCAGCAAGTTGTTGCTGCCCTTCTTGGAGCAGGATCTAAGGTCAGACTAGAGAATTCAGTAGAGGGAAACACCGTGTGAACTTGAGCTCTGAATGTGTCTGTGCTGAGACTGTAGGCTCAGGTGGTTTGGAGTCCAGCTGCTTGGGACAGCTGGGTTCAAAGGGAGGGGAACAGCAGTGGTGCTTCTCCCTTGGGTGCACAGCAGACACACCATGGGTGTTTTGCCTTGTTCAGTTCTTCACCAGAGCTGCGGGGTGCTCAGGGGCTTGACTGTGGGTGCTGGGACCAGGTGCTGTTCGGAAGGGATGAAGAGTTCTCAAGAATGTTGTGTTGAGCTTGACCCAGGACCTCCGCTCCCTGCTCTGCATCATCTCTCTTTGCACAGGAGCCCGTTGCAGTTTTATCCCAGTTTTTTTCACAGCCCAGCACAGTACAAGTTTTTGAAGAATTCCATTTAAGTTCCCACTTTACATCTCAGCTGGCAGCAGCTCAATGAAGGTAGACTTTTCACAGCCTACTTCTTGTGCTTGTGTGGGGCTTGTCAGGGCTTACTTCGAGCTGGGGCTTTGACAGCCTCCTCTCATCCTGCACCCCAAGCTGCAGACGAGCGGGCAGGCTGTAGGAAGTGTAGCGGGGCAGAGCGCCGTGGATTTGGCAAGGAAGCACGACCTGCCTCCCTGGCTGAAGCGCTCAGAGTGCAACGGTGCAGCCGGTGTGCAGGGCTTGGTGTCAGGCAGCAGCCACCTGCTTCCACCTGTACCTTGGAGTCTCTCGCATCACAAAAGCAATCCAAATACAAACCCTGCCCCACAAAGAGGTTCGAGAGCCAGAGGACACGGGACCTGACTGCTGCACGCCCTCGCTTACCTCAGTGTGTGACATTTCAGATCACTGTACTCGGGTGCAAGTCAGTCCTGCTTTCATGCAGCTTATTTTTAATGCTAGCAGGTTTGCGAGTTGCACGTCCTAATTAGGTTGCCAAAAAAGCATCTTTTTAATGTGTTTAGATTCGTTGCCTTTTTCCTTTGCCCTCTGGCTTCTCTTTATTATCAGACACTGTAAACAGCGGCCTGGTTGGCTGCCTCGGCATCGCTTGCTGTTTATAGGCCTCCCACCATATCCTCTTGCTGCTGTTTCCGGACCGAAGCTGTTGGCTGTGGGTGGTTAACGCTTCCATTCAAATGAGCTGTGCCAATTTATAGCCAGCCCAGGCGCTGGAGAGATTAAAGAGAATTTTTTATGGGGAAGGTTTGCGCTGTGCCCTTGGAGTGACCTTTGAGGATCGTCTTATTCTCTCTGGGAACCGCCGGCACGTCGCTGAAGCACACAGCAAGGACCATTACAGGCTGGAGTACTTGGAACAGCTGCCTTTGGACCCTAGTCTTGCTTTCCCCTGCTCCCTCAGCTGAATTATTGCCTTCCCTCCTCTCTCTTCTCCCCCACCCCTCACCAGGTGCGTCGATCAGCTGGAGAGGAGAGCAGGTCCCGGGGGGAGCAGTGCCCTACTCTGCATGCAGCCCTACTGCTTCCAGAGAGCCGTGCCAGGGAGCAGAAGTAAAACACTGCTCAGCCCTTCTCTTTCCATGGCGGCAGCAGTCCTTGGGGTTTTTGTCACCTTGTCTGCCCCCTGTCATCCCCCCTTCCCCAAAGCTCTCTGGACTGCAGCCAGGGGAAGTGAGGGACAGGCACCAATAGGGTGGAAGAGACTGTCCAGGCATGGCACATCTGTGAAGGCTGTGCAAGGAGGGGAGGGAGCTGGGGCAGGGGCTGATGTCAGCCAGCACCTGCTTGCCGAAAGCAGTGTTTTCTTTATGAACTTGGGGTGTGGGGAGGTGGTGTTGAAGGGGAGACTGAGGAGAAGAGCAGGTGTCTAGGCTGCATAGGCACCATGAGAGAGTGCTGGGTTGGGCTGGGCAAGGAGGCAGCAGTACTAACTGCTGTAGTTGGAACTTTTTAGTGTTCTGCCTCTGCCGCTGGAGCCAGCTGAGCCCCCACCCCAGCCATGTTGCCAGCCTCCTGCTCCGCTTCAGGAGCAGGGATGGGGAGAGGGGTGGCTGCAGTTGCTGACCTCTCCCTTCTCTCTTGTAGGCTGGTGTCAGCAAGCGACCGTGAGTCCCGGCTGGAAGAAGTGCGTTCTGCCTTTCTGGCCAGCTACAGCCGGACCATTGGCCTGAAGGCCGTGCCCCCCAGCCCCTCGGGGGCTATCGGCGGCCTCCTCGAGCAGTTTGTGCGAGGTGTGGGACTGAGAGGCAGCAGCACGCTCTGAGCGTGGCCTCCCCCAACTGCTGCCTGGAGAACCAGGCCCCGGCGAGCCCCCCCTCCGTGGCCAAGCTGGGCCCCCTTTCCCGGTGCAGGCACCTGTGGCACCCGATGCCCACCGCTGGCCACCCCTGCCTGCGGCTGGGGGAGCGCGGGGTGCTCCGAGGCGTCTCTGCAGTAAAGACACCCGAGCTGTGCCCTCCTTTGCCTCCTGTC
>VZTU01026989.1:1040-33061 GCA_013400835.1 Zapornia atra | reverse complement strand
GGCCGGCGGGGGGGCGGGCTCGGCCTTTTAAAGGCCCGGGCGCGGGGACAGGGCGGGGTGGGTCCCGCAGGTGCGGGGACAGCCGCTGACTCCCGCCTGTGCTTTCAGCAAATACAGAGCAACTTCATCGTGGTGATACACCNCCCGTGGGCATCCCTCACGTCATCGCGCGGCGGCACAAGCAGCAAGGGCAGGCGGCCTACAGGGACAGCTGGCTCCTGAGGGATGGGCTCAATGTAAGCCGGTTGCAAACGGAGGGGCGCGTCCTCCGCCCTGGCCGCAATGCACGTGTGCTCGCTACGCATTTCTGTGGCGTTTTTGTGACCGTCCCCCGGCGCGTTACGTGTTTCCAGGGAGGAATACGGCTCAAGACAAAACTTCTTCCCCCTCTTCATGTCCTGTAGATATAATCCTACCGAAGGTGTGCGCCAGGCTGTTAGGGTGTTGATTTGTTTGCGTTGAATTAAATGAATAAATTGATAGGTTGAGGGCGCATAGACATCGACTGCTCTGCGGCCGGATGTCGTGCCTGGCATTGCTGTTCACAGGATCGCAGCTGTAGCGCTGGGACTGAACTGTTCTGCTTGGGGATATGTTGGTTACAGGCTGGCCTGTTACTTGGATAACATAGCCAGTAATTTTAGTCTAACCTGCTCAAAAATATACTTCAAATCTTTATGAAAAAAAAGTCAATCCAATTATTGTTTCTAATCTTAGAGACCCTAACCCTCACCTTTAAATAACTGAGATAATTTAAACACTTTTTTCTCCTACTTAATATTTGTTTAGTTAGATAGAATGTCCTGAGCTCATCACTTTGAAGATAAAGTCCAGCACCCATTACAGTGAGTTAAAAGATTCAAGTTGACTTAGATGAATAGGTGTTGGGAGTTTTAATATAAACTAGAGTTTCTTTAAGTGTAAGCCTGTGTTCATCATACAATGTGCAAACCATCTGTTGTTTGTACAGTCTTATCAATGCAGTCATGATTTCATTGTTTAATAATAGCTACAGTATCACCAGCATACAGACATGTATTGAGAAAGAATTCATGTTGCATATTTTTGTGTTTTGTGTAGAAACCTGAAAGTACAGAGCAGAGACAAAATGGCCTTAAAATGGTGGACCAAGCAATATGGTCCAAAAAGATGTCAAATGGTGCAAGGCGTATACCTGTGTCACCTGATCAGGTAATTCATTCTTGAGATGTCATTAGATTGTTCATTCATACATAGTCATTTGGTGTCATGCTCTGATTTAGCAGAGAAGAATAAATATCCTTTATACAGCAAATATGGATAGTGTTATTGTGTGGCCTGACTCTGAAGATCTGAGAAAATGAAGATGAGGGGTGGGGGGTTCTTTTTTCTCTCACGCGAAAGTGACTGGTAAAATATAAACAGCATTTGTTTTGGGTACCTTTCAGGCCAGGTCATACAACAGGCAGATGAGGCCAGCTATTTTAGATCACAGCTCTGGGGCCAAGTGGACAAACACATCAAATAATCCTGAATTTTTGGTAGGAGAAGAGGTAAGATCATTTTCCTGCTGAAATGAGGCTTAGTATGTTTTCATGCAGCTGTGTAATTAGTAGCAGTTTGCTGTATGCTATTGTGAGGCATATACAACACATTTCCATATGTATGTATTGAAAGGCATATACATTTAGTAAAGCAATACATGAGAAGCTTTACTATGGACTGAGTATTTATTGTCAGTCAGCAAGATGAGACAGTTTCTCTCATTTGGCTGCGAAGTAACCTTGATCCTTGCTGCTGTAAATCAGTGTTTCTACAGAGACTAGGTGAGAACTTTGCCCATGTTATCACTGGGAAAGAAAGCAGGAAACCAATAAAAGGATCAGTGCATGGAGTTCCTGCTGAGGAATTAGATATTCATGAGCTTCAAAGAGTCTTTAAGTTATTTTAGTCACTAATTTGAGATAATGGAAAAATATACTGTTATGTTCATAGTAGATGTCAATGAATATATTAAGCCATGTATTTAATGTATTTTAATGCTTTATAACCAAACCCTTTTAGAAAGAAATCTACTGTACTGCTGTCACAGCAGTCTGAGTGCTGCTCTATGTCTTGTATCTGCTTCTGAAATTTTTTTTCTGGTATTTGTTACTGGGATTTTCAGAAGAGCAAAGCACAGAACATTGCCTCTCTTTTTTCAGGCATTGTATGTTAATCCACTAGATTCTTACAATGTGCACTGGCCCATTAGAAGAGGGCAGCTGAATCTCCACGCAGGACCTGGTGGCTCCCTCACTGCAGTATTAGCGGACCTTGAAGTTATATGGTCACATGCAATACAAAAGTATCTGGAAATACCATTGAAAGATCTAAAGGTGAGCTCTGCACATGTTCATGTGGGCTTATCCACTTCTGGAAACCTTACCATACAAAAGCAGCAACCTGCTGTTATTGTTAGCCTCTTACAGGTGGTTTTCTTAAGGAGTAAGCTCTTTCTCCTGGTGAGAATGGTTCCTCAGACTTCGTTTAGAATTTTGTGCATGTCTTTCAGACAAAAATTGTGAATAGAATTTCTACCCAGGAGGTTTGGAAATCCCATTATAGAAGTTTCAGTCTTAGCCTGCTTGGGACTTTTTTGGTTGAGTAAAAAGGAGGCAACTGAGGAATGGGTGCCTAATAATTGCATAATTTCTTCTCCTTGTGAAGTTGTTTTTTTTCTCATAACTGATGTAGTTTTAAAACATTTTAGTGATCTATGAACTCTTAACTTGCTAGTTACTCTAAATTAATTTTAAAAATTATTAAAACCCGTCCTCCTTTTAATAATTTTTTAAAATAGCTTATAGATATAATGCTTTCTTCCTTAGCATCTGGTATGGAAGAATGCAAAAAGAAACTCAATTTCAGAACTGGCTTTAATTTTTTGTTCTTCTCTTCAGTACTACAGGTGCATTTTACTAATTCCAGACATCTACAATAAACAACATGTGAAAGAACTGGTAAATATGATACTAATGAAGATGGGTTTCTCAGGTAAAACCATAAATAAGTAAGCACTTAATGATTAATAAAGATTTTTTTTTTAAACCTTTAAGGCACATTTTTGCACATCAATCCCAGTTTGGCTGGGACTAGCACCTTCCATATTTTGCTATTCCCATAACTTACCTCTTGTAGTCGAGCAAAATGGCATTGAAACAAGGTTCTTGGTTTGCTATTAGGTATTCCAGCCATGGGCTTCTCACCTCAGTTGAGAGAAAAGTAGCAACAGTATGATTACTCAAGTATTTCTGAAATCCATGATGTTAACTCCACAGAGTATTAAGATTCTTAGACTTCAAAACAAATACATAAAATGTAAGATGCTGCTATTATCCTCTCTAGTTGCAACTAGAGTTGCTTAAGTGCATACACTAAATATGGAAAAGTAATAGTTTTTAAAAAACAAGCAATTATTAGCTGCATCTGCATATTTATTTTTAGACTGGAACGCTCTCTGATGTGAAAGAGTAATGCTATTTCAGTTAAACTGCTGGAAGTTTGTGGCTAGTCTTCTGAAAGAACTGCTGTAGCCTTAGCCAATTCCTCTGATTTCATGTTTAGAGAAAAGACAGCAAGTCATTATAGAAGGCACAGGAAACCACCATATGGAGCATATTTAATAGGAAATAATCAAAGCAGTACCACTTTTGGTGCTGCAAAGTCCTTTTTTGTATTAGGTATGCAAGGGAGGAGGCTTAAAAAGAATAGTAAGTTAAATGAGAGAGACTAGTCAAACAGTAAGCTGTAAGATGATGGAAATTAATAGTGCTGTTTATTAATTAATCAGTACAAAATAAGTGCAAACAGTTCCCAAGTATTACTCTCAGCAGAATGTGTGCTTAGGTACTACTCCTTCCCATCTGAAAGAATTAAATAGGTGGTAAATAAACACTGCATAAAGAGAGAGTGATGTCATGAAATCTAAATTTTTTTTACATGCATATATATATATATATGATTTGTTTCATTGTGTTAAAATGAATGTTCAGATTTTCTATTAGTTTTATGTTTTGATCAGAATGTTTTTAAATCATCCTCAGTTTTTACATAGGAGCAATGTGAACAGTACCTGATAATACTATGTAAAAATGTAGTGGTACTAGGGTAGAAGAATTTCCAGTTGAAAAGAGTTAGTTTCAGAGGAACAGGAAGAATACTAAGGAAATAACACAAAGTGATACACTTCCATTTATCACTTCACTGAAACATTAAAGTGAAAATCAAAAAGTATCATTAATCAGCATGCCACTTCCTAGATAATAATTTGGTGAACTGAATTATAGAGTGTAACTAAATTCTCTTAATCTATTTAGAACCATTTGCCTTTAAAACAGTAATTCCACCTAGTTCTTGTCTACAAAGCACAGCTCAGTTGAGCTGTTCTTTTCCTTCGTTGGCTAGAGGAATATACTGAAACCTCCAGTATTTCTCAGGTTTAAGTATGAACTGGTGACACAAGTACAGAGGTGATCTTTCTGCAGAGATAAAGGAGGATTGAAAGGAAACCAGACAGTGAAATTAAGAGTTTGTTTCATAACTATTTAAAGAACATACCTAAAATGCTAATAGTAGTGATACTTGACTAAAGCTAGAAAAACTTAGGAAAATGCTTCATGTGCACCTTGTAATCAAGGCCCTGCAATACAGGCTACAAAAACAAGTCAAGGCTGGAGGCAGTGTCTTTAAACTTGCAAAAATAAGAATGTTTGAGTATAGGCATCCACACAGCTCTCAGCTTTTGTCAGGACTCTAAGGGCCTACACAACAACAAAATCTGCAAGTAGCCCACTCCCCCATTTTCACTAAATACACAAACTTTCAGTGCAGAGTCAGGCCAGTATTAGATTTTAAGACATTAGGATGTCCCTTAAATGTCAGCGACATGGCTCTGGAGCTTGGCATAAATTTGATACATTTTTTTCCCATATTGCTAGGAATTATTGTACACCAGGAGTCTGTCTGCGCTACGTTTGGAAGTGGTTTAAGCAGCGCCTGTATAGTCGATGTAGGAGATCAGAAGACAAGCGTTTGCTGTGTAGAAGATGGTGTTTCCCATCGCAACACCAGGTATCTTAATATGCAGCATTATTATAAGCATGTGCAGAGTTGCTTACCAAAGACCTGACTTGAAAAACAAATTATATTTTACTGTGAGCTGTGTGACAGGGCATCATGTCACAGTATGAACCTGTGACATCTTTAAAAGGAGAGAACAGACAGATCTGACACTGTGCTTTGCAAACCACATGGTCATCATCACAGCATGTCTGAAATCTTGCTTGGATTCCTATGTATGCTACTGTAAAAGGCCAGTTTTTTAGCACATTAATAAAATAAGCTTTTTTTTTCCACTGTGCTTTAGGCTGTGCCTTGCATATGGAGGGTCTGATGTATCAAGATGTTTTTACTGGCTTATGCAACGAGCAGGATTCCCATACAGAGACTGTCAGTTAACTAATAAATTGGATTGCTTGCTCCTTCAGCACTTAAAGGAGACATTTTGTCATCTCGACCAGGTGAGAAGGGAAGTTGGTATATTCTCCAAGCATTTTTTTCCCCCTTTGCAGAATGCTATTCTGGCAAGCTCTTTTGCAAATCTACAACTGCTTATACGTAACATGTAATGTTTTACTCAGTAGAATTCTGTTAAAAGCTGGAGAAGCTTTAGACTTGAAGTATTTGTGATGTGTCTTCTTTTTCTTCTAGTTGAAAGAATATGAACTCTTAGAAAGGTAGTTTCTTTGCTCTTACTACTGAAATAAGCTGATAGTAGCTGCTATTTGCTGTTTTTCAATGTAAGTTTTGTAAAATCTGCCAGCAGGCCTATTCTCTCTGCACAGACCCCATTTTAGAGGCTTAGGCACATAGAAAAACTCTCACTGGCTTGTGCCACAACAAAAAGACTTTTTAAAAAAGAGTTCAAGGATAAGTAAATGAAATTCACACTCTGAAGAGTTCTGTTACTTTATGTTGTTTCCTACAGTTTAAGTTGATTATGCAGCTCAATGGAGATATATGAGAGAGACTTTTTTTTTTAACATTGCTTTTGACCTTAGGATATTTCTGGATTGCAAGACCATGAGTTCCAGATTCGTCATCCAGATTCACCAGCTTTATTATACCAGTTCCGATTAGGAGATGAAAAATTACAGGTGATAATTCTTTCTTTTCAAATTACAGGAATTATGTTCTGCATTCAGTCTTGGGGCCTCACTTTGTATCAGTCCAGTACTATTAAGCCAACTGGATTTATAGATTGTTCTTAACATATGCTCATTGATAGTTTTAAAATTAATTTCTGTATGAATGGGCCTAATGCAGCACTAGTGGATGCACAAGCAAAACTAGCTTTGGCCAGAATGGTTGTAGCTGCAAAGCAATGCAATGTTTATCCTTCAAGGGCAAGGAATAAATGTTGATTTTGTAAGTTTTTCAGCTCACCATTGAATTATCTAATTTTGTAACGAACTGCATTTAAATATTTATCATACAATACCAGTATCCGTAAAGAAACCTATATACCCATACAACTGTAGCATTTAGGGTTTTTAATTATATGGAGCTGAACACACTTTAGCCTTTTATAAAACTACTTTTTTAAAAGTGTGTTTAATTTTTATCATCATCATTGAATGGCTTGTGTTGGAAGGGATCTTAAAGATCATCTAGATCCAGCCCCCCCTGCCCCCAGTTTTCAATTGCAAGTAGAACAGAACATGCTTTTTTATAGCGAATACCAAAGACTGCACAACTAGACACTAAAACCATGTCAAATCTCTCCTTCAGGCTCCAATGGCTCTGTTTTATCCAGCAACTTTTGGAATTATTGGACAAAAAATGACAACTTTGCAACACAGGTCACAAGGTGACCCTGAGGATCCTCATGATGAACATTATCTGCTAGCCACACAAAGTAAGCAGGAGCAGGTGTGTGAATGCTCATTTTATTTTCATAAAATTAGGGCTCACTAGCACATCTCAACAAACTCTGGTTTCTCTCAGGGCCAGGAGCATTAAAAATTAAATTTAGAGTAGTAATTACAGGTGTCTAGACAAGTCCTTATTTATAACTATTTTCAGAGTCTGAGGGCTTCATATTATGGCAATGATACATCTGATGGAATGCAAATTAAATCTCTTTATTTTGAAAGTGAGGGTTGAAGTGAAAAAATGCAGTGCTTAACCTTTCTGTGCAAAAAGGTGCCGAGAAGTACACTGGTGTTTAATGAAGTCTTTATACTGTTCTGTAACCTGCTGGAGATCTGTTTGTGTTTTTAATGGTTAAACTTGTTTTCTCATTTTTTTAAGTCTGCAAAGGCTACAGCCGATAGGAAATCTATGTCGAAGCCTGGTACATTTGAGGGAGAGTTGAGAGGCCAAGCCTCAGACATTTCAGAGAGGATCTACCCACAAGAAGTGGAACTGGGATCTTCCCAGAGCGATTGTATATCTGGAAATGATTCAGAGGAACCTTTAACTGCACACATGTCCAGAAAAACAGCTATTTCTCAATTTGAAGGCAAAGCCTTAGGCCTTGACAAAGCCATTCTTCATAGCATTGACTGCTGCGGTAAGAATTGCTTTTGTAATTGATTCTGTAATCTATGCTTGTCAGCGTGGATTTATGTTGACCCCTGTATCTTATCAAAGTAACATCTATGTCCCGAAGTTTTCATTACCTCTAGAGCAGCTCCACTGCTCCTTATACTTGCATCTTTGTTGAGGTTTTTTGAGCTAGCTGGTTTGAATCTCCAAGGAATCAAAAAGGAATTAGGAAAGCAACTACTTCCCATTTTCAATGTGGTTTGACTTGCTCTTTATAATACAAATACAGGCTATATTAACTTTTAAAACCAGATGTATTTCTATATGTCCACTCATTCCAGCATCTGATGATACAAAAAAGAAGATGTACAGCTCCATTTTAGTAGTAGGAGGAGGTCTTATGTTTCATAAAGCTCAAGAGTTTCTTCAACACCGAATTCTCAACAAAATGCCACCTTCTTTTAGAAGAGTCGTTGAAAATGTTGAAGTCATCACAAGACCAAAGGTATAAGCTAAGTGATTAATAATAAATGATAGCTAAATGGTTGATCATGACTGGTTGAAATCTTTAAAGGATTAAAATATCTAATTTTGAAAGAATATATATAAAAGTCATATCTGAGGAGATTTAGGAGAGCTCTTAGTTCATGACGTAGCACTTTCCAACCATAGGCAGGAATTAAGAGGTATAGCACCAGTGCTACTAGTATTGATCATTGAAGTGTTTATTAGCTAAGGGTCATGTTAAAGAAGCAGTTAGTACTGGCCCAGGAAGGTTTAGGGGGGTTTATTACTATTAAAGTAAAAGAAAATGGCATTAAAATGCAGTTTTCATTTGGCATTAGTCAGGCATATTTTTTTAAAATCAAAACACACCTAGAGGCATCTTAAAAAAAAAAGTAATTTCTTTCACCACCTTAAATATTTCTGTATTTTTATCTCACAGTTTTTTCTTGAAAAATTTTAAGAAGCTTCTTTCTCTTCCTTCACCCCAGAGATTCTAAGTGGTTAATACTGTTGGAAAAATTAGGATACAAGTTTTGAAAATGATGCACCTTTACACCAGTGATTATGTCCAGTCTGTGTTTTGAATTCAGGATATGGATCCCCGCTTAATCGCCTGGAAGGGAGGTGCAGTTTTAGCCTGTCTGGATACCACTCAGGAGCTGTGGATCTACCAGCGAGAATGGCAGCGGTTCGGCGTCCGGATGCTACGGGAGCGAGCTGCCTTCGTATGGTAAATGGATACGTTCACAGTGTAACATGACTAACTAAAGGTTCCTTTCCCCAAACGTCCCCTTTTTCCAGTGCAGATGTATTGATCTTTTGCTGATAGATATTTTTCTATTTTACTAAAACTTCAACTGAGGTTTTTTTTCAAAAGCCATGCAAAAGCCTTCAGTGTTGCTGTACTTCATGTTTTGCATTGTATGCACTGAATTCTATGTATGGAGTAGCAGGCATCTCCAAACTCACGGCATTTATATTATATGGGTTATATATATCAAAATTGCACAGTGTGGGATTTTGAGCTATAAAGTATCGATGTGGCAGATGTTAAGCCAAGACTTATTCCAGATACACATACACAGAAGCTGAGGAGTGCAGGCTGTGGGTTTAGTACCTTATTCCAATTCATACTCTAATGTTACTGGGAGATGAAATTGTTACACAAGCAATCATCATTGAAAAAGTGAAATGGAGAACCCAAACTACAGTTGCTGTTGGTATTTTGCTTATTTAATAAACTATATTATTCAGTGGAAAGAATTTGAAAGTGGAGTATTTTTTTCTTGCCTGCTCTTATTGTCAGAAGCTCTTGCTAGTTTATTACCATTATCCACTCTCTTTGGTATACACTCCAAATAACTAGATGCATTTTTATAGCGCCAGCATCATCCTCCATCTGGTGGTGCGGGCACATGGACTTTTTCTGACAACAAATAATCCTTAGTTACTGAAATGCTATTTGTTGGGGTTTTTTTCTTCTTTAATAAAGGCTCCTCCCACCCTTAGATCACACCTCAAATCTGTATCTGAAATTATGATAAATATTAAAGCTATTAACACACTCCTAACAAGAAGTAAGTATCAAAGATCAATTATTGTAATTTCTACAAAGCATATGAGAAACAACTGATTCCCTTTTAATCTGGTTTCATTAGAAGTTCTAAAGAGAAAGGGTATTTCTACCCAAATTGTGCTGTAAACTTACCTGAAAGTAAGATTCTACCCTGCAATATGAACCACAATGTACTGAGGCCAGTGGGCCATTCCCTTCAAAAGCACAATAGCAATTCAAATTAAAATATTGATCTGGAGTTCCCTAAACAAGCGAGTTTCTATCACAATGATCCCTAAAAGGTAGCCTCTTTCATAGGCTCTTATGTCATCTAAAAAGATACTTGCAGAAAAACTCAAAGAATAGGAATTACAGAAACTAAAGTTCAAAAAGTGAAAACTTTTACCTTGTTCTGTAATAACACAAGCTACCATAGTTATAAAATTTACTACCACAAGTAGAGCAGCAGAGGGGAAACACACAAACCTTCCCACTGAATTGGTTGTAAGTCTAAAAAGGAACGACCACTTTGAAACATGACAGCTGCAAAACCTGCCTTCAGACAATGAATCATTGAAAGGAACATTTCAGATGTCTGTACACAGAAGAGAACCTGTGCTAAAAGGCAATGCAAAATGGTTACTAATCACACTGAGAACTCAGAGCTGCTGAATTTTCTTCCTTTGAAAGGAACAAGACAGAACAGTCTGAATCTGCTCCCTCCAAGTTCCTCCCATGTTTCTGGAGTATACCTCCTCCTGCAATCTGGCATCTCATCAGTTGTTCTCCTCTCCCCTTTGTTTAGAGGTTTACCATGAGCAATAGTTACAGTATAACACATTCCTGAACTATGGCTTTACTGTATTAAGGATAAAACTTCAATTGTGAAGAGGAGGAAGATGAAAGGCAACATTTGCCAAGGCTGGTGTGCATAAAGTCATCTGCTTTTTAACAGAATTCTGGCAATCAAATGTCTGTTTTCCAAAACATTTATTTTCCCAGATTTTGCGAACATAGAGGGAGACATCTGCTGAATATACAGAATCCATAATGCAACAGAAACATTGAGTAATTCCTGTTTAGCTTGCATTCAATGTTGACTCAAGAAAGATAAATACTCAGCTACCCATTGACTTTCATCTGCACATACTGTTAGGTTGTCTATAGGCCTTGGGCAGTCATAGCCACACTTAGCAATGTAAGGAATTACCTGGAGGGGAAGAAAAATTCTAATACACAGTTAAATGGGATTTCTGTGCAGTCCTTTCATTTCCTTCAGTACTGTGGATTGGGCTCCTGACAAGAGTACTGTGTTTCATAGAACTGCTACCAGATTTTCTTGACAGTTTCCTTACAATGACTACGAATAACAAAAATTGAGATCCATAAGATAAGTAAGAATCTAAGAAAATTCAGTGTAAACCTATCAAGCATGTTTAAGTTTGCTTTGAGCTGTATAGCACAGGGACACTCTACAGAACAATACAGACTTAAATTACCATGAGAAAAAGATTGACTTCTACTAATTCATGAGTTAAAAAAAATACTAGGAAAAAAATAAGTGATATACAATGCTATGCTTGTGTCTTGTTTGTTAGTATTGGTACAATTCTTCACATCACTTAACTATGTAAGAGTAAATATTCCTTTCACTGAAAATAAATAAAAAATGTGAGTTTGTGAGTTACCTCTACAAAGATATCATTGCTCCCTGGTATCCTCACAGAATCCTCATTTCCTTTATCTAATAATGAAATAAAGTCCCAAAGGACAGTATGAGGGAGAAAAAAGTTAAAGGCGTTTATCACAAAAGGAGTAAATACCAAGTTAAATCACATGCAATATTTAATTGCATTTGAAACTGCATTTAATATGCTTTAAAACAATTATATATTCTTAAGATCAGAATTATAGAATGTGCATATATTGTCTTTAAATCTCTAGCCTAATACAACAAAACAGGGTGAATGTCAGTAGGAATCACAAGCACAGTGCGTTTTGCATTAGTGAAGTCTAATTACTGTGTATTTTCTTACTCTTACATTTCCATTGATTAATCTCTTTCTGAACAAAATAATATTGTTTAAAAACATCCTAAAATAGTGTAATTTCAAAAGTAAAATAACATATTGTAAGAGTGGAGTAGAGCTCTTCTGACAGCCACAACCACAGCTCTTTCAGACCATCGCCTGTTTCCTGGCCAGCTCTGCTGATTTGTCTTCAGTGGAAGCATATGCTTCCTGCTCTGCTAATATAGGAGAACTTCCATATCTGCTTTCATCTTACTGTGATCTGCAGAAAATTAGCTTTGCTTCAATAAAAGGTTTTTTCAAGAAGTACTTGATATTTTTCACACTCATAAAGCAGTATTAAATATTCAAGCCCAAGCCTCCTTGCTGAAAAATTCACTTCTAATTCTGTCTCTATTTCTAACAGTTATATTTGGATTTCACAAACTTCCTGAGGATTGAAACGTTTTCAGTATAAAACTGTTAACAGCTATGTAAGTGATGAAATGGATTTCTGCTGTGACTGTGCTCGTGCTAGGCACTGTACACCCTGCAGATGGCACCTTAGGACTTGAAGGCAGAGTGTTCGTCCTTTTGAAGGGGCAAGCCAGAAGCGTTTGTTACAACAGGGACCCCCCTGCAGTTGTTTGAATTCAGACACTGTTGCAAGAAAATGTGGTAAAAATGCCTAACCCATTAAACCTCCAACAGTTTTAGAAATAGTAGTACTTGGCATTAATTTAGTCTGCTAAAGGTACTTTTCTTCATGTTAGAGAGTACCAACCAGTAACTAGATTAAATTCATCATCTCTGACAATCCAGGAAAATTTCTCCATCCCATAGTCCCAGATTAGCAGTTTTAAAATTTGCCACGTACTTGATAGTTGTCTAGAACTAACACCAGAGACTCTAGTATCATTCTCAATTTGTTTTATCCCAGTTCATGCCATGGTCATCACTCTAAAGCAAAAAAAGTCCCAAGTTATTAAAGCAGAAAGCATCTCTGCAATACTTCCTGCTTTCCTGCTCCCCACTCAGTCACAGGCATACTTCCATTGTGTCTTTGTACCCATGTCTGTCCTTGCAGATCTAATCAAGTGATTTTCAGTCTTTTCATTGCAGACCTAGAAACATCCCACTGAAGGCAGAAAATCCTATACAAAATATCTGACATTCTAACAAGAGTCCCAGATCTGGGAAACACAAGTTATAATTCTGCTGGGGAAAAGTGGACTCTCAAATTTTATAGGATTCTACAGTTTCTCACCCTCTCCATGTCCACAAGCTATAAGCTACCTTTATGTCACCTGCACTCCACAAATAGCACCTCCTTTATTTTTCGTGAGAAGATGACTAAGATACTCTTTTCCTTAGATCCCAAACAATATTTCCCAGCTTGTATTTCTCTTTGACATCCACTGCTTTTGTTCCTAACATAAAAATAGGTTTGATGTCCAAAAGTTTGCCTGTTTTTTCTCAACAATAGTACTTTTGCCTACAAGCCCTGTCCTGTCCATGGCTCCAAAGGGCACAGTATCTTGGCAGTTTATGACTGCAGCCATGCTGTTAAGAAATCAAAAGCTTTACTGAACACGTACATGCTCCTGAGATGGGCCAGCTGTATTCACTGCAACAGAGTTGGGGGAGGAAGAAAAAAAAAACCCAAAAAATCACACTTGGAATTTTGATTTTCGGTATCAGTTGATGAATAACAAGGGCATTCTTCTCACATGCACCCAGAAAAACTTATCTCTAGAAATCACAGAAGAAACTGATGTTTACTCCCTTTCTTGTTTAGTTAGATGAAAATTATGTGTGTCATGCTGCACTGTATTGATAAAAATCAAGAGATATAAGCAGATAAAGCTGTAATACTAGCATAAGTTTGTAGATCACGTTTGTGGGATGTTTTCTATGCCAGTATATAAATACCTTCTACTAAACATAAGGTAAAAAGATTTCTTGTAAAAGAAACTAAACCATAGGTTTAAAAAAACATGTAAAATGTGCTTAGTTTGCACAATGCGATAACCTTGGGACTTGGGAACTAATCCCGTGTCTCTGGCAACACAAGGGGCTGAGAGAATTCCAGCAATCCTTTGGATGGATCAGAAGTTACACAACACACAGAGAACTCTCCTTTCCTGCAGGACTGAGCAATGCCCCTCATCCAATGCATCTGGGAGGCAACTAGAAATGAATTTGAGAAGGGTGTAAAGTTCTGAGCACTGACCTGAGGAATGCAAATCTAACTGCAATCTATTTTATCAGGGAGACAGCAAGAGAGAGAGAGAGAAAATTTAAAGAAGGATGGTGCAACTCAAGTTCTAGATGTGTAAACAAAGCCACTGTCAGTTTGGTTTAGCAATCACAGACTGGAAATTGGATTTAAAAAAAAAAAACATTTCATTTATACATACCCTGTTCCAAGCTGTGTGCAACAGACTGCAAGAATGGAAAGTAGTGTTATTTTTTTAAAATGCACAAATTGAGCAGTCCTGTCTTTATCACAGATTTACTTCAAGTTTTTTGGTTTGCTTACCAGGTTTTTGAGCAGAAGACAATATACAATGCAACAAGTGCTTCTTTCACCTCGCCACTGCTTACAGGCTTGGCTTCTGCAACAGTCTTCTTGTCAATGATTCTCTAACACAAAACCAGGGTACATCTTTTTGACTGAAACTGAGCAGGAGGACCATCGCATCAAATGCTTATTAGCACCTCTTATCCTAAACAGCTAGCTTTACTCAATTTTCATGCACTATATTAAACATTTTTCTTTTCAGGATTGTTCACCTCACACTGATCAGATAGGTTTCTATTAATGCAGTTACTAAGCACAGTCTATATTGCTTTCTTAATCAGTGGTCATAAATAAAGCTTTCAGTTAAGGCTTTCTCTTGCACCTATCAATATTTTGATTCTCAGACTGTTGAAATCAGGTGTTGATTCTGTAATCTAGCCCCTGACAAAGGAATATTAATGGCTTCCTAGATAACTAATAGTGCTGTTTCTACAAACTTGTGCAGAATATAAACATGTTTATTACCACTTTCTAAAAATACCTTACTATATAGTTAAGACTAACATGAGCAGGGCAACAGCTAGTACTGCTTATGAAAAACACCCATCTCTAATGTAATGTGTATCTTGAATTGTATGGTGACTGCCAGTGGCACTTGTTTTTACACACAGCTATTCCTACATTCAGTGAAAATGTGAAACATCAGCTTCTGTTCTCAATTGAAATGCAAATTCAATGATGCCAACATACTCCTAAGTTATCCGTAATGAGTTTAATTAAATGTGCTTACATGAAATTTTGAGTGTCTCTTTAAAAGGAGATTACATCACAAAACAAGGGTAAAAATACTATTGTATTTTATGTCTAAAAATCCTTTAGGATGAAAAGTATGTATAAAGTGCTTTAAATAAATAGATATTACTGTCACTTTTGAGGTCTAATAAACGACAAAACCATTAACTGTACTTTGTGAAAGGGATTATTATCCCTTTGTGACAACAGTGGAGAAAAAACCCAGTATTAACTGCCATAGAAATAAAAGGAAGCTATTTTGAAGTTCATGTGGTGATTGCAACAGTATTTGAGCAGTGGGATGAGACAAAGCCGTTGAAAGGATGAGATGCTAGCTTTGAGAGCCAAGGACAGAAGAGCCAGTCCTCTGAGCAGCCAAGGGTAAGGCAGTGTCGCTGGCGTGTTAATATTGACAGCACCCCTATGAAGTGCCAGATACCTGCAGCAGAATCCCAGTGAATTGTGCCTGAGTTCACTCAGATCTGCCCCTCCTTAACTGCTGACATTACTGCTTCACAAAACTACTTTTTTAAGCCAACATATCAACAGAGGGAAGTTACTGGGGAGTAGAAACATAGAAGAGCTGGGGGAAAACTACCAGGCACACAGGTCCTTACTGAGGGTGCGGCTCTTTGGCCAGGTGATTCTAATAACTATGTCTAATCGCCTGTACCATAACTGCCAGATACTTTTGTCTGCTCTACTTAATTGAGGGCAAAGTGGAGAAGGTGAAGCGCTCCCAGGAAGGGACGGAGGGGTCTCCCAGCGCCAGGCTGGTTACTCCCGCTGCTCCCGGAGGCCCACGGGCAAAGCTTGCTGCCTGCTTCTGGCCGGCATTCGGAGGCAGCGAGGACTCCGGCGCGTGGGTGAGGCGGGGGACTTCGGCCCGCTGCTGCACTCGCTGGTTTCGAAACCACGATGTCGCTCAGACGCATCTTTCCCGGAGTCCAAAGGGTGCGCTCCTGTGGGAAGTTCTACCCGCTCTCCTGCCCTGCCTCCCGCGCGGACCTCTGCCTTGCCGGGGCCAGTCCTAAGCGCGGAGGACCCCCGGTCCCGCCGGCAGCCAGCCCGCCCTCCCGCCCGCTGCTCCGCGCTGCCCCGGCGGCGGCCCCAGCCCGTCTCAGGGACCACCCCCGTTCTCCACAGGGCGTGCGGGTGAGTGGGGCTGCAGTTCCTCGAGTTCCTGGGAGCCGTGAGGGGGAAGGGCCGGGGGAGGGGAGCGCGGCCGCGGTGGGACAGCCGGCGCTCGCGGAGCGACCCCTTCTGCCCCACACACGGAGGCGGCTCTGAGGGACCCAGCAGCGTCCCCAGGCGGGAAGGAGAGAGAGACGCGGGCCGTGGGTGCCACATCCTACGGAGGGGACTGGGACAGGCCCCGGCCTTTGCGTGCAGCAAGAGCCGTTGTAGGCGCCCCCAGAGCAGCACTGCTGGCAGCCCACAGACCTGCAGGAGTTGGGCCGCCTGACGCCCTGGGCCGGCAGAGACTTCTCCATTTCCTCCTTTACCAGCAGACGTAAGTAGAGCGTGAACAGTTCCAGCGGGGAAGCGAAGTTTCTCTATGCGAGTGAACTTTTTTCCTAGCAGGACTGTAGGGAAAGTTAATCCATAACACTCCCACAGCAGAGGAATTTCAGCAATGTACAGTCTGCGGGGGAGGGGAGGAAACCCAACAAACAGGAGCTGCTTTTACCTGAGAAGGTGTTCCTCCTGGATCTTACACAGGCAGGGTTTGGCAGCGCGGTGCTGTGAAGGGTGAACGTACAGCAAAGGTCCCGTTGTGTTGTCCACGTTGTTGCATATCTCTGGGAAAGGCTCAGATTTTACATCTGCCAGAGAGGTCATTAATGGTTTGGCCCTAACAGGATAGGACAGGGAGCCAAGATGCATCCACACTGACCATTTCCTTTTGTTTCAGCATCACATAAGAGGAACTGGAGTAGGGTGGTGCTCATGCAGGAGGATCGTGTGCAGATGAGTTGTTACAAATCAATATGAACATTAATTGTGCATTGAAAAAATAGTATTTTAACCCAAGCACTCCATTTACATATGTTGGATTTAAATTAAATCAGAATGGCTTGTGCTTTGACCTGTGCACTTCAGAACTTAAAAGCACAGAAATCTGTGAATCATCTACGTGCTGATTCTGAAAGTCACTTGAATGTTAAGAGCAGGATGCTGTTGACTGAATTCACTCCCAACTCCCTCTTTGCAAGATAAAAATCCTTTCATTTTATCTGCTAGTCCTGGTTCATTTAATGCAAAACAAAAAATAAAACCCATTAAATAACATCCAATTACAAACCTGACAAATATGTGGTGGAGCAGATTCAGAATACTACTTCAGTTACTTAAAAGGATCATATGTTTAGCTTTCTTGTTAATCCTAGCTTCTAAGTACCTGCACTGTCTCAGTACATATTTTTGATCACTCTTCTTTCCAGTTTCATCAAAGAACTTTCTTATGAAGAGGGCAAGTCTGTTTAGTCCTTAGATGCCCTACATGCAAACCTGATACTGCATTCAGAAGTGAGTTACAATGATGCAAGGAGCCCCTAAGACCTAACTTTAGAACTCCTCTACCACCTCCTAGCTTCCTGTTGTATGATTACATACATCATTAAGTTACAGTGACAGAATTTCCAGCTAAGATGCTCCTGCACTCCTCACTCTTGTAAGACTACTGTCTACAGGCCCTGTTCAATAGTGGTATCATCTGTAAACACATACTTTTAAAAAATAAGCTCCAGATTTTCAATATCTGGAATAATACAGTGAATATATTGTGTGTTGTTGCCATATGCATTCCTGCAGGTCTGTTTGCTGATTCCTGAAGAACTTAATCATAAAGAGGTCACAGTATGTGAGAATTCAGATAAAGATATTCAGTAAGGACAAAAAGACAACATTTTGTTGATGGTAAGCATCCCATCAGAGCCATGTTGTGTAAACCTCCCTATTTCTGCATATTTTGCTTTGACATAGCCACTACAATATTAAATAAAGCCATCAAAGTACAGCTCCCTACTGGGTAAATTGGGTCAGCTTCCCCAGCACATCTCAGAACCTCAGATGCCTCTACCTCTTAATATAACTTCATTTTTTCTAGTTACTAGAAAAGGCACATTCTTGCTATAATAGAGTTCTTAGGAACCTTACACAGGCTATAAATTCTCCATGGCAAAAAAGCCAGATAAAACTAAAGGAAAGTTGAGCATTAGGTTATTTTTTGACTGCTGTTCTCTTCGTCGAAGACTCCTGCAAAATCCCACAAGACTGTGTTCTGTAGAAAAACTTGAACTGTGACAAAGCCAGGTATGCTTAGAACTACATAGATCAGAGACTTCATTATCTCAGTCCTTGACACCAACCCCTTCAATATAAGGCTGAATTGTTCTATGAATTTCAAAGCCTGCAGAAGTGAGAGGCCCTTAACAAATCAGCTTTTAAAAGGGTCTAGAGTTCAGTGTTAGGTTTCTGGCATATGGCAAGAAATACAACACTAATTCCTGTAACATCAATGCTGCCTTCAGAGTGTTGCTTTAATAGTGTTTGTAGGAGTTCCATAGCCACTGATTATGCTGTAGCAAGCTGTAGAACTACAGCCTCCAGAACTACCAGAATCAGTTAGTCTGTGACTGACTATGATTCCAGGGATTCTGCAGAATCTACCCTCTTCACCACCAACAGCTAGGTAGGTTGTAGGCTTAACAGCCAGCATTCTGAGCAGAGGATGCAGTAACATTTGGTAGCATAATATACCACATGACAAAAGAAGCCAGCATTTGTTCCAGAGTCAGTGAGACCTACCTATCTACATCATAAATGTTGACCAAATGTAGGACTAAGATCTGAGGGTTTACTTAGGAGTAAGATCAATCACCTCATCAGGGTAAATCATCAGGGAAAAAAAGAGGGACAATTCACATTATAGGGACAAATTATCTTTCTCATATTATCAGAGCCCAGGCCCATATTCTACCAGCCCCATAAGCAATATGCTGTTCTTGAAACAATAAAGTATTATGACCCACCAGTTCTGCAGGTAAATTCACACACATCCTCTCTCTGTCAGTCCTCCTCTGCTGTATCACAGGAAACTGCCAGAACTTCTTTCCAAGAAAAAATCCTTTTATAGTCTCCACCTGTAAAAGACAATCCCCACCTTCAGCTGGGATCAGTTTTGAGAATCAGCTGTGTGAATTCTGGGCTCAGACCTAACTCCTGCATTTTTTAGGGCTTTTTTTTTTTTTTGTAGAGCAAACTGTTCTCCTTGGTTGGTTTTTCATTTTCCAGTAGTTTGAGGGTTTGTACAGCCTATTACAAGTTTTCATAAGAAGAGTAAAAGATGTGTGTTTCTTCCCATCCTTTCCCTGAGAGGGGAAAAAAAAAAACCTTTTGCATATGAAATTGTACATCAAATTGCAAATAAATGCAGTTGTATATGGAAGCTGTTAAACATCTGCATCTATTTTTGTTAGGAAGTTAGCTTAAGGGCTTGTATGTGCTCTTACAAACTCATATTGTAGAGTTTCACCCAAGAAAATGAGTATGGTTCTGTACCACCTTTCAGTAAGGAAAAGCAGATTATTTCAGTGATTAAGACATGTTTTATTTTAAAAAATCAGACATTTTATAACAAATATTTGGCTTATATTACAAAATACTGGATAGCCTTGAAGCCTCAATGTCTCATAATCAACATTCAGAAATTATTTCTGAAAAATTAGATTTCACAAACAATACAGTACTTGATACATTTCCAGTGGAGACCTTGTGTCTCTCTTTCAGATAGGCAGTGCATTACAGTGTAACAGCCTCTAGATGAGCTGCTGCCTCTGGTATCCAAGCCAACTGCAATGTTGGGCCAGGGAGAAATACTTTATACAGTCCAGGAATATTCATTGTTACTAATTGTTTATACCAAGATAAATGGTTTCAAAGGGAAAGAACACGAGAAACACACTTCAGACTGGCCAGCAACATCAGTACCTGTGACAATTACATGGGCTGTGAATATCTTGGATTTAGTGCCTATACTTGAGCCTCTGTAACAGAGCTACACCTGTGTTGCTTGCAAGAGTCAGAGACTTTTCTGAAGGTAAAAAACCGCCAGCCTTAGCCTAAGGACCTGACTGTCCTTAAAACACTCCTGGCAGGATCTGGTTCTAGTAATAAGGTAGAAAGTAATAGCCAAACAGATTTCACTTTTGCCTATGCTAGGAGACATACCTCAAAACCCAGCAGTTTTTTACCTTGGGGGCAGCCAAACATGAGTTTCACTGTTAAGAGTGTGTTTTGCAGAGACGTCCTAGATTCGGTATGTTGGAAGTTACAGTGGGCATAATTTCCATGGTTGAGAATTGACTATTTGGTATCACTGACAGTCATAAACTTATGGAGAAGTTTATGAAATTGTTTTTCTTAAATTCTTAGCTCCTAGAGGCAGATGAAGAGAGACTACAAGGTAAGTGAAGGTTTCCATCCTTTATGGTTTCCATCTGTCTCGGGAACCAGAAGCAAATCAAAATCCAGACTGTGTGTAATACAAAATTATGTGTGCCACTTGATGGTGCACAGACTGTATTAAAATAAGACAAGTTTCAGAGTAAATGTTTATTGTTTTACTGGTGGTGTTCTTATCCATTTTCTCTATGCAAAAGGTTAAAGTGCACCAGCTTTACCTGAAAATGACTGACATTTTAGAGGTCATAGATTGTATTAATGCTTACATCTGAATTGGGGTTTGTGTGTGTTTCTTGTTCTAGGATAAAACCCTGGATTTTTGTTAGAAACTTTTGCAAGAGTGATGCTGTCAGTAAAGATGTCATACTTAATGCAAGGAGTTAAATGCTGCCGTCCTGTGAATCAGATGCACAAAGTAAAAGGAACTCTGTTTAAAACACACACATTAAATAGCATATTTGGCCTCAATGAACGACAATTCAACATTTCACATACATCATCTCAACTTAGTTCTGAAAAGGCAGATTCTTATAATTATGTTATTGTTGGAGCTGGATCAGCAGGGTGTGTATTAGCCAACAGGTTGACTGAAGACCCTCTCAGTACTGTATTACTTTTGGAAGCAGGCCCAAAAGATACCCTTCTGGGTAGTAAAAGACTCATGTGGAAGATTCATATGCCTGCTGCGTTAACATACAACCTCTGTGATGAGAAATACAACTGGTATTACCACACAACATCACAAAAGCATATGGATAACCGAATTATGTACTGGCCCCGTGGAAGAGTGTGGGGTGGTTCCTCTTCTCTCAATGCTATGGTATACATCCGTGGTCATGCAGAAGATTATAATCGATGGAGCAGGGAAGGGGCTATAGGATGGGACTATGAACATTGCTTGCCTTATTTTAAGAAGGCACAGACACATGAACTGGGGCCAGATCAGTACAGAGGTGGAAATGGACCCCTATATGTGTCAAGAGGGAAAACAAACCATCCTCTTCATCATGCATTCCTGGAGGCAACCCAGCAAGCTGGATATCCCTTCACAGATGATATGAATGGCTATCAGCAAGAAGGATTTGGCTGGATGGACATGACTATACACAAAGGTAAATCATAAAGGGGTTCTTAAATGATTTGTATTTCTGACCCACCAGTGGTGCTTCTGAAAGTATTTTGGAATATGGACATAGAATCTGCACTGAATGCCATTTGGTTGTATCGATTACTGAACAGCTATGGCACTCTCTGTGTACACCCTGGTCATTCACAGCAGCTTGCTATCAATCTAGTGTATATTTCACTGACAATTGCATTGGCCTGCTAAATTTGGGAAGGGAGAGCAGGCTGACATAATGTCAGTGTGAAATTTATTATGTTAAAATAAAATGGTTAGTTATTCTATCAAATCCCATTTGCTTTGGACTGTATAAAATCTATGAAGGCTTTCCCTCTGTGAACGTGTTGATGGTTATTAGCCAATATCTTGAAGAGTATTGAGCACAACTATTCTGATGTTTAATGCAAATACACATTGCAGGTCAAAGATGGAGCACAGCTAGTGCTTACCTTCATCCAGCTCTATCACGTCCAAATTTGTCAGTTGCAGAGAAGACACTTGTAACAAAAATCCTGTTTCAAGGAACAAAATCCATTGGTGTTGAGTATGTGAAAAATGGGCAAAGGAAAAAGGTAAGATTTTTTTTTATCTTTGAGTACAAAGAGTATGAGTCAAAGCAAAATTTTTTTTTTTTAAACAAACTTTTAAGAAAAGTGGTGCTTTACTGTGCAAAATGCCTGTTTTTCAGATGCTGTGTTGTCTCTTCCTCTACATGAGGTTCAACACTGCCAAGTGTCAGGGGTTGCACTTGGGTCAGAAGAATCCCAGCCATAGATACAGACTGGGAGAAGAGCTTCTCGAGAGCAGCCTTGCTGAGAAGGACTTGGGGATTGTGGTGGATGAGAAACTTAACATGAGCCAGCAGTGGCTCTGGCAGCTCACAGGGCCAATGGGATCCTGGGCTCCATCAGCAGAGGGGTGGCAGCAGGGACAGGGAGGGGATTGTCCCTCTCTGCTCTGCCCTCGTGAGGCCCCATCTGGAATAGTGTCCAGAGCTGGGGCCCCCAATACAAGAAAGATGTGGAACTGTTGGAGAGGGTTCAGAGGAGGCCACAAAGATGGTTAGAGGGCTGGAGCACCTGCCCTACAAAGAGAGGCTGAGGGAGCTGGGCTGGTTCAGCCTGGAGAAGAGAAGGCTGTGGGGGGACCTCATTGCAACCTGCCAGTCCCTGAAGGGAGCTTATAAGCAGGAGGGGATTCTACTTTTTAAAAGGATAGACAATGGCAGGACAAGGGGGATGGATTAAAGCTAAAGGAAGGAAGGGTTAGATTAGATATTAGGGGGAAGTTTTTTACAGAAAGAGTGGTGAGGTGCTGGAACAGGCTGCCCAGAGAAGTAGTGGATGCCCCATCCCTGGAAGTGTTCAAGGCCAGGTTGGATGGGGCCCTGGGCAACCTTGTGTAGATCCAGGCCTGGAGTTTGGTGGCCCTGCCTGTGGCAGGGGGGTTAGAGCTCTATGATCCTTGGGGTCCCTTCCAACCCAGACCATTCTATGATTCTGTGATTCAGTTGTTTTACAGTAGGTGATAATTTCTAAATTGATACAGCTGGAATAAGATCTCCATTTTATTTCCATCTCTCAGTACTGAGGGGACAAGCCCTAACTTGGTGTTATGCAAGAGTGTTGTGTAAGGTTTCTGGCTGGAACCTATAGTGCACTTGTGCACTGTCTCAACCTGTTGACCAGTGTGCTGAAACGCTGTAATTTATGAAAAACAATTCTGAAAATGCTGTTCTGGCATAAGAAAACCTGTAAAGATACTGAACCCTGAATGGCTCAGGGGGTAAATAATGATAAATATTATGTAATGAGTTTTAGGACAGTAATGATGAATCAATGATAAAATGTGCCTTATGGTTGTGGAATGGGTATTTTTCAGTTTCAGTCCAACTTCCACTGAACATGTGATCATGTGGAAGGAAGCTGGGATTGCCATTACAACTTAAATCTGGAAAACAGTTCACTTTACACAGCTTTCAATCCACTGACTTCTGCAAGACCTGAAACAACCTGGTTTCCCTTAACTCTCTACTGTTACAGCTGATTATGGAGTAACTATGTAACAGCCTAAAAGGGATTTGTGTGTTAGTAACTTAAGATACTTAGTCACAATTATAAAACAATCAGAAAGGTTAATAGTAGTATCCTAAAGAGAGGAGAGTACAAATTTTGATGGTTTGAGTTCAGTAAAGCTTACAAGACTCAACAGACAAATGTTCTGTGACTGAACACCTGCTAGAAGTGAAAATGCAATATAAGTAAAATGTTCTTTCATTTTCTAATGCACAGAACAAATCTGTTGTGGATTGATAATGATAATCACTTCAACAATGCAGAAAATCTAATTTATTTAATGAGCTATTAAATGTCTGTGAAAACAGTGTCTATGCTTGCTGTTCTTGTGCCATTATCAAGATTAATTTTGTTGAAGAAAGTCTTGGAAATCTAGTTAAATATGATCAAAGACTTTCTGAATCCTGGACCACTTTAATAGCAAAATTCTTTAATTGCTATGAACATTCATACAGGTATGAATTATATGTAGTGATTGATGTATATTTATACCCTATGTCATCAAAAGTATACCTTCAGAGTATTTACCTTCACCCCCCATGAAAACTGTAGAATTTGTCTGCTTTTACTTTCTGGAAAATTTTATACCTGTAGGGATGGAAAGCTAACAATTTTATTACACTCTGAACATCACAGAATCACTAGGTTGGAATAGCTCTTTGAGATCAAGTCCAACTGTACCTTTCCTCTACTAAACCATATCCCTAAGCACCTTGTCTATCAAGATGAAGCACTTTATTACATTAAAGCAGTTTTGGTTTTATAGTCTGCTTTAGGTAGGATCTCTTTTATGTCAGTGAGTCTAAAAGATCATCAAAACATGATTGAAGCATGACTCAAAACCTAGTCATCGAGCCAGTGACTTAATTGTTATTTCAAAGAGCTCCCAGGATTCCAGTAAGCCTTCTGACAAAGTAGGGAAGGTAGACTGCACATTCCTGGATTTTCTGAGTTCAGAATCAAGGAGAAAAGTGCATTTGAAGGGGAAAAATGTTTTTAATGCATTAGAGACTGAATTACCCATACAAAAATATTTCAAAGTATTTTTTCCTCTTTGCATGTCAACTTTGAGCACAATGAAAAGCTGCATATGGGCTAGGAATAACTGCAGTGCTGACTTCACAGTGAGCATAGACCAAACAAGCATCATTGGAATGCTCCCTGAAACAAGCTGGCACCAGTTCTGTGGGTGCCATAGAAAAATGTAAATGAGTTATATTTGTGTAACATGCAAAATACAGATCTAGGTCACAGATATTCTGAGTATTAGTCTTAACATACTAATGATTGTCCAGAGGGAAACGATAATGAACAAAAAATACTAGCCCTGGCTATCTGTTGGCAATAACAGCTAAATAATGTGGAAACAATTTATCAACTTTATCTTCCTACTGCATTTTGATCTTATTAGTATCAACAATCTCATTTACTATCATTCTGTATAGCTGAGGTGTCATTCAAAAAGGATAGGATTATTCCAAGTTACTATGCACTCCATGCTAGTCTGTTAACCCTTCACTATATTACAGGAAAATATAGCACATTTTAATGTTGCTTTACAAGCTAAATGACTCATAAAAAAACCCCAACCAAACCAAACCAAAACCCCAAACAGCTACTCATGGTAACACCTCACAATCTACAAAAGTGGAGAGTGCAGATGAGCAATACCAGACATGTTTCCTTGGACCCTTGTGGGTTTTGCTTGCTAATGAGAAGTTCAAGGGCATAATTGTGTGCCTCATCTATTTTTTTTCTTCATTGTGACTACAGTGATATATTACAATTCACAGATAGATGTGGTATTACTTTTGCAGATACATGTTACTTTTAAATGTTGGACTAGCTTAAATAGTATTAGAATTTGCATAAACATAGTGTTGCTTTTTTCCTATTTTTTAACTCTGTAGTGCAGTTGTTCTTTCTTAAGAAGTGAATCTGGAAACTTTTTCTCTAATGTTAAAAATGACCATGCAGTTTGTCATCAATTGCTTAACTCTGTATATAAAGGATATCTTCTATTTCAACAGGCAGCATAGGTGTGACTAGGGAGGACACAGTGCATCCAGTGTGTTTGTATTCATCTTGCTGGAAAAGAAGGGGATAACTTGAACAATGCTGGGTTCACCCACATCATCCTCTTTCTAAGACCAAAGGGAAAAGGAGGAGGGTATCAGTACTTTCTTACTCCTCACAGTTTTACCTTTTAATGGTGAAAAGCACTAAGGGATGTAGTTCTGATCCTAAATGTAATACCTGGGGCAAAAGAGGAGAGAGAGCCCCCAGGTACAGGTAACAGAGAGAATGATGTTATTATTGCTAAATGAGCATATCTAGAGGCAAAAATACTTGGAAAGAAGCTGTGCCAGGAATAGTTACAGAGAGGGTTCTAGAAAAATAACTATCCAGCACAAAAGACTGAGTCAAAGTTGGAGGAATGCTTTAGCAGCCTGTATCTTGACCAGCTCAGGGCTCAGACTCAAACTGTTTGATGAGTCTGTCCAAATTGTATATATGCCTGAAGTAAGAGTTGTCTCAGTAGTGCCTTAGTGGTTGAGAGGCCTCTGAGTACCTCAGTGAGCTAAGAGAGCAAACATTAGTCTTGGCTGAATTTAGGAATTAAGCTCTTGAGAATTTTTGAGCTAGCATGTCTCTGAATTCAAAATCTTCCCTAGGAGATTAATTTTTAATTTATAGACTGTTACTGAAAGTGGAAATAATGCTTAGCTGACTGCCAGAGGTACTTTTTTTTTTCCACACAGTTTGAGCAGATTGTAAACATGGGAATAAATACAGAAATGATCAGAGTGAAAAGTTGATCACTTCTCTCTGCAGAAACATCTGGAAAGATAGATAGGAATATGTTTGGAATGAGAAAAATGTGAGGGAAGGGTGTCTTCTCTGGATTAAAATAGCATATCAGAGCAGAAACTCTTGACACATTGCTAGCATTTGGGTCAGGGTTAATAACATTAGGACTTTTGTGCTCATTTCATTTTAGGTTTTTGCCAGTAAAGAAGTTATTTTAAGTGGAGGTGCCATAAATTCTCCACAGCTGCTTATGTTGTCTGGGATTGGCAATGCAGACCATCTAAAAAAACTGGGGATCCCTGTTGTTTGCCATCTTCCTGGTAATTTTATTATTTCTTTTAACCTTACAGCTTCCTATGTATCCAATTCAAAGACCATTAAATGAAATAAATCCATGAAATTAAATTATCTTTGTCAGGTTGCATGAACTGAAATGATTTGGAAATCAGTGGAAACGTGCATTGATTTTAATCTGAGCAATAAACTCCTATGCTTTCTTCACGACACTTGGTAGTGAAAAATGCTTTTCTGAACAATGACACTGAGTAGATTTAAAGCAGAGAAGCATACTTATCATATAGAATTTTGAATGAGTTTAGATCCACAACAGATTATATAAACTCCCACTTGTCATATATATTCAAAGATAGAAGGAATAGCTTGAACTTTTCCTTAAAACTAGGGAAGATAGTACTGTATTTAGAAATCATACCTGGCAATTGTAGAACAAGTAATACACCTGCCATTTTACTTTCTAATTTCATTCTAGTTATGCTATGTTTATGTAAAACCTTATTCTGATGTAAGCAAAAGGCTGATATGAATCCTGGTCTTGGTCTTAGTCATCACTGCCCTTGTTAGAGGTTAGTTTAGTTCCCATGTATGCTGTTTTCTGGTTGTAGATGTTTTGTGTAATTGTTCTGTGTAAAATAACTTTTCTTCTTCCATCTCCCCCCTCTCCTTTTCTACTCTCCATCCAGGAGTAGGCCAGAACCTTCAAGATCATTTAGAAGTGTACGTCCAGCAAAAGTGCACCAAGCCCATTACTCTATATAATGCACAAAAGCCAGTTAAGATGATGAGGATTGGTCTAGAATGGCTTTGGAAGTTTACAGGTACCATTGATTGATTTAGAATGACTACAGCCTTTTATCCTTTATTTCAAAGTCTGGCAGCCTTCATACATAATTTTTTCATGTTCTGGGAAATAACTGGAGCTTGCAATAGGAATTGAAATATTAGGTTTTTTTCTAAATAAAAATCTTTTAAAATAGTTATTATATCCTAGGTAACAAGGCAGGGTTTTATACAGTGTTTAACATTTTTATATCTCATTTTATGAAATATTCCATATTTAAAAGTCTTGGTGCTACTGAGAAAAGCTGTTGTTAAAAAAAAAAATTCTATTTGAAATAGATCTCTTGTCAATAAAAACATATAGTTGAACTGAATTAAGTTTTCTGTATAATTGCCCCAAAAGAATCAGTTTGTTCCTCTGATTAGAATCCTTTAGGCTTCTGTGTAAACCAGAAGTTGAAGTTTTGTTAAAATGACATACTCATTTTACAGTAACCCAACTGTAAGTTGTACTTTAAAAAGAATCACCGAAAGAGATCCTTGAAATCAGTAAAATAGTTTGGCCAAAGTTGAGGTCTTCCTCACTTGCTGAGTTATTTTTGTATGTTGCAACTTATGCTGGATATATGAGGCTTTTTACCATGCAAGTAAATCTTGAGGGCTAATGTATGGTTTTAAATGGGTGTTAAAAAAGCATAATATGAGGGGTGTTGTAGGCTCTCGATCTTTCCCCTTCAGGGTAGGTACTGCGGTTGGCTCTGCCTGTTGCATGTGGCTGATGGGATATCTAGGCTACATGTCATGGACCGACCACGCAGTGCAGTAATACTGGGATGCTGTGGTCAGTTCTCTCTACACCCGTTAGCATCCTGGGACCAAATCTGCCTCTGGACTTAGACTCTAGGCCTACAGCGAAATAAGTGTAACATCCCACTCTCAAAACCAGACGAAGGTGATGCATATTGCTTAAATTACAAGTTGTTCATAATGGGTTTGTGTTCCTGGCAATTGCCACTGTATATACATTATTCATACTAGTGAAACCAAGGGTTAAGAAGTGTGTTTCTTGCGTTTCTGAGGTCTTTAATGGCATTTTCTTTCTCATTTACACTCTAGGTGAGGGAGCCACTGCCCACTTAGAGTCTGGTGGCTTCATCCGAAGTGAACCAGGGGTTCCTCACCCTGACATTCAGTACCACTTTCTCCCTTCTCAGGTGATTGATCATGGTCGGGTTGCTTCCACAATGGAAGCTTACCAGGTGCGTTGTCAAGGAATGTATTCCAGTAGTGTTCTTTAGCAATTAGCATGAGGGGATTACACTCTTTTATGAATATTGATAACTTGGAAATACATGGAAAAATACTCTGTTCAGTATAGCACAGAAGTGTTGGCTTAACCTCCTGGATTTGGGGAAAAAAAATCTGGTATCTGATATCGCTACCAAAATTATGTTACTTTTTACCTCTGGGAAAGTAGGCAAGTAGTGAACTGGTGCTTAAGTCTTTGCACTATGGAAGTGCCACAGTGCGACTGACAAGGACAGCATTATGGTAGGTACCTTACAAAACTAAAACAAGATGTTCCCTGTTCCACTGCAGTTCAGAGAGAGGTGTGAGAATGTAGGAGGCCACTCATTTATTTGCTGGCACATATCCAAGCCATTTTAGACTATGATCTTGATCCAAAAGTCTGTGCTAATGCTGGGGAACTGTCACTGAATATATGTTTCTTCTTCCTTATCTCTTCAGTGACAATAGTAATTTGGTCTGATTGCTGGTTGTATTAGAATGCTTTGCTACTGCTCATCTGGAATGGTTTTATTTAAAGAACAGCTGTGAGTTGATAGACAGGCATATTCCTTTCTCCTTATGGAATATAATATTTACATCCAATTTACATAAAATGGAAAAATATGCAACAGCATTTTCCGTTATCTCCCTTTAATATTTACATTTGCTTAATTTGTAAAGAGCATCATACTGGTCAATCATCAATCATACTGGATTTGGAAATTTGTCTGGTAAGATTGTGTTATGAGTATACTGTGGATGTTGCAGGTCCATGTGGGACCCATGAGGAGCACGAGTGTGGGCTGGCTAAAGCTGAAGAGTACAGACCCAAATGACCATCCTATCATTGAACCTAACTACATGTCAACAGGTAAATGCAGCCTCTCTTTGCTCTGATGTGAACTTATTTTCTGCCTGTCTCAGTATCAGATTTTCACATTAACTCAATACCAGTTCAGAGGTGCTGGTTGGTGCATTGTTACTTATTTCTTATTTATAAAATCAGTTAGTATCAGGAGAGGACATTGTGCAAGGCACTGTATAAAGCAGAAAGAATTCCCTGTTGGGGATGCAGTCAGGGTTCTCAGTATTTGCTGCATGGTGCTGTTCATTTCATCCCTTCCTCTGCTTGTGAAGGAGTGGATCTCTTTGACTTTTTTGTGCTGAGACTAGTATCCTTAGCTAGCCAGTGGGTACAGTAAAATAAAAAGCAATTCTTCTCAGCTCACCTATTCCCTTTGGGACTGTGCAGTGTAAGACACAGTTTTGTTCACAGTGAATGAAATGTAAACATCTGTGACTTTGAAAAATACCCTACTTTCTAAGACGCTTCACCTCCAGCTTTTTTTCATTGATGCTGTTTTTTTCTGTTATGCATTCTGTATATAATACTAAGTTAAGGGTGTACTTACAGTTGTCATGTTTTCTCTCCATACAGAAAGAGATATTTGGGAGTTCCGCCAGTGTGTCAAGTTGACCAGAGAGATCTTTGCTCAGAAAGCTTTGGAAAAATTTCGTGGGCCTGAAATTCAACCAGGAAACCATGTTCAGTCTGACAAAGAAATAGATGCTTTCATAAGGCAGAAGGCTGATAGTGCTTACCATCCTTCCTGCACCTGCAAAATGGGTCAGCTTTCAGATGCCACTGCTGTAGTTGATCCCCAAACAAAAGTAATTGGTGTGGAAAACTTGAGAGTAGTAGATGCTTCAATTATGCCCAGTATTGTCAGTGGGAACTTAAATGCCCCAACTATTATGATAGCAGAGAAAGCTGCAGATATAATTAAGGGGCTCCCATCACTTGAGGAAAAAAATGTTCCAGTGTATAAGCCCAAAACCTTGGTAACACAGAGATAAATAAATGTACTCATTCTTTCACATCTTTTGCTACTTACGTTTTCATCAACATGTCAATATCTCATACTGAACATGCCAACAAAATAAGTGCCATGCAAAACAACATATCCTATTAAAATGACTACTATTTCAAGACATTCCTTTATGTTAGACACCTGTTCACTTTTTTAATTGGCTGGCTTAAGCCGCTTTCAGTACTTACACATGACCTTCTGTGGTACAATTCAGTTGTGCACATAAACCAGAAGCATTATGCAATTGCATGAAGAATGGAAGAGATTGATACACACGTTACAGTATGCCTTGTTATTTACAGGAAGGATTTTAACTGCTGTGACAATGTTATCCTGGATAGCAGCTAGTCAGTAATCCCCACATCTTGCAAAGACTGGTTCAGTAAACGTAAGCATTTATACAATTTCATATTCACAGGCTGAGGTTGTACGTACCAGAATTTGTAGGAGAGAGGTACTCACACGTGTTCAGAATGTGTCAAATGCATTTTTTGAGAGGAATGCAGTTTACAAATCCTCATGGAAAGTTAGACATCATACTTAGCAGTCTTAACTGTATAGTATTCAGAAAGAAGGCATTTTATTTATCAGAAATGTATTTTTTCTAACAAATGCAGAATAAGAGCCCATATTTATAAAATATACTGGAAAATTGGAATTTCTCCTTTTTTGTAAAGAAGCTTAGTAAAATTCATTTCACAATTTAAGCTGATTAAATTGCACCACTTCATCACTCAGTACAGTAAGAGGTTTGCATTTCCTGTAACACCCTTGAAGTTACAGGTCTTGGCTCAAAGATAAGTATTTGCAAAAGATATTTCTCAGCAAGTATTCTGCATGGTGCCTTACTATGACTCAAATTTTATCAAAAAAAATTATAGCCCAGGTAGATTTAAAATGAAGGATTACTCAGAATAACTGCCTGAAGTCAAATATTGATGATACAGGAAGAGATCTAAATTTGAAGTAAACTATTCAGTGAAACAATACTGTATTTTAGTTAGGACTTAAATCTTCATTTTACTATATTCAGATGTGTAAAGCAAGACACATGCTCTTTCATGGATGTTTTTGGTGTCAGGCACTTTCAGGTATTGATTTTTTTGGAAAACAAAACAAAAAACCCCAAACCCAAAAATAAACACACACAACACCCAACCAAACAAACAATGCAAAACCAAAAACAACTTAAAGAAATTGAACTCATTGAATTGATCTACTGAGTTGTTTGGATTTATTAAGTATTCCAAAGTAACTTCTGAGTAAGCAGTTGCCAAATTGTAAAGTAAAAATTTTCACAGCTCTTGTGGTAAACAAAACTTTATTTTTTTTTCAGAAACAATGGAAGTTTA
>VZTU01026982.1:1930-12361 GCA_013400835.1 Zapornia atra | reverse complement strand
TGGCTGCATGCAATAGAAGTCAGCACTTGGCCCACAGTTAATAAATTCTGAACTCTGAGCAGTATATGCGCGAGGGACTCAGAGAGAAACAATACTGCAGAAAACAGCTAGGCAGAGAAATAATCTGGCAAAAGGACAAGAGTATGGAGCTTGGATATTCATAAAACCCCTAGTACTTTGTCAAGGCTCTTTTTTCCATCATGTATTTATTGCAGCTTGTTCAACCCTTTCCTTAGCAGCACAAATGGGATTGTAGAGATGCACAAATTTCAGGATTTTTTTAAACTTTGACTGTCCATCTATACTATTTGCTACAGTATTTCCCTGCTATCTTTTAAGACCCCCTGTCCTCAGATCCTCTCTGGAGCACTGCTTTGGGTTCACAGGTAACTGGTTGTTGGCCAAACTCACTGCTACTAAACAGTTTTCAATCTGATCTATTCCCTGGTCTGCCACTTGCTCCTTCTTATTTTATTTAGTGTATTGCTTCCTTGCTGATTCCATTTAAATTCTCACTCCAAACTGATTCTCACCCCAAACACACATGCAGAAAATCTTTGAAACCATCGTTCACTACTATTGCTCATGAACTATAATTATCCCCTCATTCATGTTTCTCTTGCATGCTCAGAGTGCAAACTCTTCCAGATGGGGACCCAGACAATGATATGTGGTCATACAGAACCCAGACAGCAGCTGTAAAATTTTACTTTTTCAATTACAAAAAGTAAAAAGGAGAGTACTTGATTCTTTCACTCTTATACTGTAAGGAATAACTGAATATTTATGGAAAATTGCTGAGTCTTAGTAATTTCCACAAAGAAATAATAGTGCCAACAATACCTAACAAGCAGCCTTCCTCAGCACATGCAAGGCACCTTTACTCAGTCACTGGCATCTTTTCACAGTTATGCATCCTGCTAATATTATTCTTACAGGTTTGAAACAGTCTGGACCACAGGAAATTAAGTGAAACTAGAGACAGCATTTTTTAAAATCTTGAGTCCAATTAAAAAAAAAAATTAAAAATCCATTAATGTTCAAATGTTGAAAAATAACTCAATTTCAGAAGATTGAAAAGCTGCCTGGTAACAGTAATGTGTATTCATCATTAAAATAACTAGAGGATATAAACTAGTAATAATCAAACTATGTATTATTTGAATTTATGTTATACTTCTACCTTTGTTGCTGAACATTTTAAATAATGTCTGATAGAGCAGATGTACAGCAGGAAGCTTAATAGGGATGCTGTTTCCATAACAACAAATAGGATTTGAACAAAAACACAATACTCAATGGTTACTGTTCTTCACAGCACATAAAAGCAGTTATTCAAAATTACAAGCAGCATGACATTGAAAAAATAAATTAAGGCAAAGGGTGCTAACAATTCTATTTCATATTTAGTAAACGTTTAACTCATAAATACTGGAGGGACAGCTATAAGAACCCAGAAATTAACTGCACTGTTTATGTCAAGCTAAATCATGACCTGAGAGAGGAGATTTTTTTTCCTAATGTAAAATTAAATGAAAAGACACTAACATTCAGACAAGCCACAGAAACAAACCATATAGTTAAGTATAAATTGGTTCACACAAAGAATAAACGAAAGGTCTAATTCTGCCTTCAGTGAGAGTCTTTATTTTTAACTTTCTAATTTGCACTCATGCAAAAGAGAGTTCTGATTTGGTCTGTATCTTTCCTTTCTATTTTATGATTCCCATCAACTACGTTATACTCTGTACCCTTTGTTTTATTCTGAACAGGCTAGGATTTTCTATGTTATTTTGCCTCTAAAGTATGTATTTTTCCTTTCTTTCCAAAATTAAAAATTTAAATTTAAATATAAATTCAAATTAATACTGTGCATTAACCAAAGTTGATGGGAAAATAAAATAAGAATATTGCAGTACCATATGCAGTCCTACTTCTTTGGGTTTTTTAGGGAATAATATTTATGTTGAATTGGTAAATCAAATGACACAGGGTACATCTCTGCAGTAGAACTTTTATTTTCTATCTTAGGTATTGTGAAATGCACAGGTCAGATGGAAACTTGAGTTTATAAGCGTAATAAGATCTGTCTCATTAGACATCTCCCAGTCTAGATTTTGGAAATGCAGCCTACTTGGATGACTAATGTCATACTGCTACATCAGAACTAAAGCAGTCACATCCTTAGTGACATTTGAGGGCAGTTTGATATGAAAAAGAGAATATTCGGTATTTCTTCAATTATAGAGAAATGCCTGCTACTACTGTGGCTTCATTAGAACATAAAATTTATGTTGGCTATGATTTCACCTGATCATTATGGGTAAGAAGAAATTGACCATTTTACAGAAGTAACTTGTTCGCACTCAGCTTGTGGAAAAATGTGGGGAAGTTCTCAGAAAGTTACCAAGTTTTTAAAAAAAAAAAAAAAAGGAAGCTTTTAGATAAAAGGATTGCAATTAAATCTTTTATGATACTAACCATGACTGGTTCATTCTTACTGTGTTTCTACCTTCAAAATTGCCTCCTGCCTTATTTTCTTCATATACAATATGGCATGCTTTGCATTAAAAAAATCTTCATGATATCCAAGCAGTGTATTCATTATAGATGTTCCTGTCAACACAGTATGGAGTTGCACAAGAACAGATAATCAGGAATGAGAACTATGAAAAGTAGAAAAAGTACCATTCCCAGATTAATTATATTCCCCGATCCTAAAGGAAATAGCAAGAAGAAATAAAAGAGCACCTGATTTGGAATAGTGGGGATGTTTTAAACAAAAGCAGTGAATTATATCCACAAGATATGAATGCTGTGAGATACATGACAAAAGCATATCCTTTGAAGAAATGGATCGAGGCATTTATGAGGCTTTTGTCAGATGTAGGAATGACTAGGAGAGAGGGATAAAGTTTTGGAAAATTATAATTTAATAAAGGTATCCCAAGACTCAGATGTTTATCATAATTCTCTGATTTTAGCAGGGCAGTTTACATATTACCACATGGCACACTGACCACAAAAGCCAATAATACAGCATTAAGATTATTGACAGTGATCAATTTATATTCAATTTGAAGTAAATGATTGCTCTATTAACAAGTGGAATGTGATGAGGACTAAAGTACTGGCAAGTCACATTTCCATCATATACCTCTCACTTCAAGATTACGTGAAATTTAAAACAACTGTGAGAAAAGCTTGTGGTTTACATTCAGAGAAATTTAAAATAGAAAAAAATGCAGGACAACTAGCAAAGCCTCTTAAAACTACTGAACAATCTTAGCAAATATAGTATGCATCATATAAAGCAGATAAAAAGAAAGTAACAAATCAAGTCATAAGAATAAAGCGGAATTAGTAGTATTTAATTTTTAAAAACAGTGAAGCCACATTTGTGTGGCAAAGTTTTGCTACTGCGAGGTTACTGAAGCACCTCCTGTGAGAATATGTAGAATCTTATCCTGCATCTGACAAAGTCCATACCAGCTGGCTCCATGACACATACCACTGACCAAGGCCAAGCCCACCAGAGACAGTGGTAGCACATGTGGGATAACATAATTAAGAAGGGGGGAAAAAACAAAACCCACTAAGAGCAATTGCAGCCAGAGAGAAGAGTAAGATTATAGAAGATGAACAACTCTGTAGATACTAAGGTCAGTGAAGGAGGGGGAGGAGGTTGTCTAGGCACTGGATCAGAGATTCCACTGCAACCTGTGGAGAGGACCATGGTGACGTAGGCTGTCCACCTGCAGCCTATGTCCACATTTGAGCAGATATTCACCTGCAGCCCACCAGAGTAGGTAGAAGCACCTGAAGGAGGTTGTGACCTGATGGGAAGCCTGTGCTGGAGCAGGCTCCTGGCAGGACCTGTGACTCTGTGGATAGAGTAGCCCATACTGGAACACGTTTTCTCGCAGGACTTCTGAACCTATAGAGACCAGCCACACTGGAGCAGTCTGTTCCTAAAGGTCTGCATCCCATGCAAGAGACCAGTGCTGGAGCAGTTTATGAAGAACTGAAGCCCATAGGAAGGACTCACTTTGGAGAAGTTGGTGGCGAATTGTGTCCTGTGAGAGAGACTCCATGTTGGATCAGGGGAAGAGTGTGAGGATCCATGCCCCTGACGAGAAAGGATCAGTAGAGACAATGCGTGACAAACTGACAGCAACCCTTATTGCCTGTCACCCTGTGCCACTGTGGGGGAGGATGTAGAGAAATCAAGAATGAAGTTTATCCTGGGAAGAAGGGAGGGGTGGGAGGAGGTGATTTAAGATTTGGTTTTATTTCTCATGACTCAATTCTGATCTGACTGGTAATAAATTTTTTTATCCAAGTCAAGTCTGGTTTTGCCCATGACAGTGGCTGGTGAGTGATCCCTCCCTGTCCCTATCTCAATCCATGAGCCTTTTTGTTTTATTTTCCCTCCCCCGTCCAGGTGAAGAGGGGAGTAAAAGAGCAGCCTTGGTGGGCACTTGGTGTCCTGCCAGGGTAAATCCTCCACAAAAGTCCTGAACACTACTTGTGTTGCTATAAATGAAAATATACCATTGAGACCTTTGATTGAATACACATAACGGGTATCCTAGCAAAAAAGAAGCTAAACAAGAAGACTAATACTAAAGGCAAAACCAAAATCAAACCCAGTGCATTTTATTTATTTTAAGAAAAGCATAAAAATTGGACCAGAAAGTTTGAATAATATGAAAAAAATCTACTTTTTTTTTTTTAATATGCTACTTAAAGATAACCACTCTACTACAAGTTCTGTGAATCTTTTTTTTTATACATCTTCTTGAAGGAACATATGTAGGAAATGGGATGCTCTGGTAAATGGCTTACTAAAATTCAACAACTGAAAAAAACCAAACACCTGAAAAATACTATCAAAACCTGGAAAAGTGCAATTGGACTATCCCCTGAATTTCTCATCTAAATTTCTAAACAGTACAGAATAGTAGGGTCATAAACCACCAGTTTGATGTGTATACACTTTGTGTGAAACTAAGCAGGAGTAAGAGTAAGATACTTACTTTTCTATTAGGTCTATAACAGTCAAGATTAAAGGTCTCAGTGAAATTCATGGCAGATGTGCAGAACCATTATAATATTTCATGAATGACTTTCACACAACTTTCATGTAGTCACCTGACATTGTCTGAACTTTCTGTTAAAGAATATATACTAGTTTCATTCAATGTGTAATTGGATAAGAGAAGATTCCTATTTTCACTTAACAATTTTAAACAGCAAATTTTAACACCTGAGCCTCTACCAATTAATTTCGACAAAATAAAACAAAATCTCTGAACCAAATCTCAGGAGACCACATAAAGTTACTAGCCACCACTAGAAGAAAGAGAGAGAAAAAATATTCATAATAACATAATTTTACATAATTAATTGCTAATAAAACACCTACTGTCATTCTGCCGCTCCCCCCAAAAAAACCCCATGAAAAATTAGGCACATTGCTCAAAGGATAAAAAAATTAAATCATAACACTTATCATCCAGATGGAGTTACTACATGCTCTTTAAGCATAAAATCAACTGCTTCAAAAAGAATTGGAAGTGTAACTTGTTATTAATAAAAGCATAGATTAATATTTTATATGAGAAAGTTTTTAAAAACATAGATAAAAGAAATCCAGGAGTCAGAGAAAAAACACTGTTCCTGAAATGGTGACTATTTCTTACATAGTTATTATAGAATCCATGGTTTTAGCTTGCATATGTCCACATAAATCACAGATGTTTTACCATGTAAAGAAATAAATGCACTGTGTTTGAAGAAATGAAAAAACACAAAGCAGTTTATTCACTGGGTGTGTGAGGGCCGAGTGAATGGGGAGTGTCAGGAAAGAAAAAACATCATGGTAAGTATTCAAAATGATAAAACCTGGAATGAAAATCTTCTCACATGCCAAGTGATTTTCACAAAGAACAGGAAAGAATATTATCTTTGGAAAATATATCCTGGAATTGCAAAATAGCAATCAAAAAAAAAAGGTATGGTAAAAGAACAAACATTTTAAAAAAACAAATATGCAAAATTAAAGGCCAATAGCATATTAAAAAAAAAATATTAAAAAAAAATCAAGTAAAAGTTACACAGTTTCAATGCTTTATTGGTTTGAAGTAAGTTTGTAAATGAAAAGAAAACTAAAAAACAACTGCATCCTGATAGCTCTATGATTAAGAAGATGGGACATTATGAAAAACATAGCTTAAGGACTGAAAATTGTGCACCCATCCTGCTGCACAACAGAAACTTCAACACAAAAGTATATTGATATATTGGCACACTGCAACAATAACAGAAGATCAAACATAAAGATAACATGAAAAGTGCAGAAAGCAAAAGCCAAATTGGGAATTTTGCATAATCATATGTTTTATCTAGAATACTTCATGCAACTCTTGAAAGAACGGCAGGAGTACCTTTTTTTTCTTTTCTTATTCGGAAAGATTAAAAAATAAAGAAAAAAGGGCTGCTTAATTTGAAAAAGAAAATGGACAGTCAAGACCATATCAATTTAATTATAAACGTATTCTTTTATAGGAGAAATGGAGGCAACCCTAAGATTAAGGTAACTTTAGACAGTATAATGGTGAAAAGAACTGTCCCAATATAATTGTTGATGGTAACAAGTCTATATTAAAATACATAGGATGTATCCTACCGTCTGGTTCTTGTCCCTAACATTTTGGCTAAACAGCTTTGCAGTTTATTGTCTAACCTCACAATCTCCCAACTGTCATCCATTATGTGCCTATTGCTGAGGTGATGTCTGTTTTAAGGAAACAGAAGCAGCAGATGCTGGCAGGTGATTCTCTGCCTCTGCTTGGCTTATAGCTTTCATAGAGCTGCTGGTTAGAGGTGACACGAATGTGCAACCAACCCTTTATCCCCCTTTAGTAGAAGGTGAAACATCGTCCTATTACCTAGAATTTAGGGGTTTATAGAGTTACATCTTGGAAAGGGGCATAATAAAAGATTGGATAACAAATTTAAACTGCCTCACATTTCTGAATACTAATTCGCTAAATGTACACTGTGTTTTTGGGAATTACAGTATTTTTTATTTTGTGGGGGTTTTTTAAGTTTTGTGCTTGTGTTGTAAAAGACAGTGAAAAAAATTCTTCAGTTTTAATTCAAAAGGTCTAATCTCAGGGCACAATATAAATGAAGGAGTCATTCTGGACTGGATCGTTTTTTTGTAGAGAGAATACTAGGGTTTGTGTTCAGATCCAACTTTGAATTTTATTGTGGAGAAAATTGAATCCAGTTATCCAATTTTGCCTCACTTTCTACTGGGACTTTTCCCACCACTGAAAAAAACACCCAAACAACAACCCCCCCCCAAAATGAAAGCACAACAAATAAATCAAGCAATTTGTTAGCAATGGATATACTGCATAGATGACAACTAAAATGATCCATCAAATAGTTTTTTCAAGATTTTTTAAGAAAGAGTTGACAAGCATTTTTGCAATAAATATTTGACTCTTTGGTTGGTTTTTTATTAATCTTTTTTAAAAGTTGAATTTTTATTTGTTTATCTTTAATTTGTTTACCTATTATTTTCTAGGGAGAACACTTCTTTCTGAATAGCCTTAGGTAGCTGTGGGAATTTTACACATCCATCTCTAGTATTTCTGATTATTTTCCTTAGTTCTGTTTTATACCTCCTAATATAAAGTAGAAGAAGAAAAATAAATGCAAATAAAATGGCACAGGCTTTTTAAAGTAAAATAAGTAATGCCTTTTTTGTCTTTGTATTGGCTTTATCATCTCCAGAAAACAAGTTTCAACACAGTCCAAGCAGCTTCCATATTCAGTTTGAAGACAACCTATGATTTACAATACTACATTGAATCATATGCAATTAACACTAGATTTGCCAGTAGCTCTTGCAGCCTGAAATATGTCTCCAAACATGACAAACAAAAAATAATAATTGTTGAGTAGATTGGAGATAAATATACTCTCTTATTTACTTATTTATTTCCTTGTCCATATCTTGGCAGGCAGACTTGTCTACTTCACAAAGTCAAAATGAAGACCCTCTCTACTCAGATTCAAATCTGCAAGGATTAGGGGACTCAAACATCTCTCTTAAAAAGAGAGGCTGAGGGATTTGGGACTTTTTAGCCTAGAGAAGAGATGACTGAGGGGGAATCTTATCAATGGTGATAAATACTTGAGGGGTGAGGGTCAGGAGGATGGGTTCAGTCTTTTTTCAGTGGTGCCCAGTGACAGGGCAAGAGGCAGTGGGCACAATCTTGAACATAGGAAGTTCCACCTAAACACGAGGAGGAAATTCTTTACTGAGGGTGGCAGAGCACTTGGCACAGGCTACCCAAAAGTGTCTGTGGAGTCTCCATCTCTGGAGATATTAAAAACTTGCCTGAATGCTGTCCTGTGCAGCTTGCTCTAGGTGACCCTGCTCTGGCAGGAGCAGGACTAGATGATCCCCAGAGGTCCCTTCCAACCCCTGTCATGTTGTGATTCCATGATTCCAAGGGATATATTGTGCATGATTTTCAAAGGTGAAGGATGAAAAATATTCTGAAAATTCATCTAGGATCAAAAATCCTGTCTGCTTTGGGGTGGTTTCCCTAGCTATAAATATGCTTATGATATGCATATATAAATAACTGATAGAACTCACTGTAATGAAACAGAGAAAACTTTATATGTTGGCTAATTCACTCTGCATTTTCAACTACAAATTAAAAATATGAATATTTTTTTCTAACTTGCTGCAATAGAGACTGTTATAGTTCATCTTTCAAGATATTACTGCTAAATTGAAAGTATAGCCTAAATCAGTTTCCCAGACGGTGATGAAATATTTTTAGCTTTAGGAATAATGGTTTCATAGTTCTTCCCTGAGGCCACTCAGAAGCAAATGAGTTTAAAATTTTTGGAATGCATTACGTATCTGAGAAAAAAAATGCATGGTGTTTTGGTTACAGCTGTAAAATAAATTTTGGTTGACATGGAAGCAAAGGTTAGATTCCTATCATTTTGCATTTTGTAAATGATTCCACCTCACTTCTAAGTACCAGACTTTAAGGGCAAACTTTTAAAAATATTTTGGCTGACTGCTGCAAATACTACATTTTTCTCAGCAGTTTTGTGAGACATGAGTCATCAAGCCATCTTTAGACATGAATGTGACACGAATACAGTTATGGAAAACACCACCTGGCCTGCCCTTCTACCTAGCTGGCGACATCCTGCCCTGTGCTGCCTGACCTAGGGGAGTCCTCACCTCTCCTGGGTCATCACCACCACACCCTAGCATCTTCAATGGTGCTTAAATCCCACTGAAGGGATATCTCTTTAGCTGGGCTGCAAATACAGAAACCAGATGGTCAGAGCAAGTCTGGGTCTGATTCAGATGAAAGTAAAAGTTGCACATGAGCTTATGAGCAGCACTCTTATGGATCTATTTTATTTCTTTTGGATTTAGATTAAACATTCCCAATGATTAAAAGAAATTTTTTGAGCAGAAATTGAGGTCATTTGATTGAAAAATTTATTAAACAACCAGAGCAATTTGTTTAGTCAGTCATATCAATCCCTGCAAGGACTGAGAGTTGAGAAGCAAAATTAATCAAGCTTAAGCCCTATTATGCAAAGGACGTCTGTAGTACTTCAAGAATATTAACTATTTAAGTTATAAAATAAATAAGTAAAGGAGGCAATACCAAAGCAGGAGGAGAATGGGCAGAATCAAAACATAGTTTTATATTTACATAAAGGTTGGAGACAGGTAGGAACATGTTTTGGTTCAAAGTTGGAGTTTCCCAGAGATTCACATCAATTAAATCAGTAGTTATACACAGCTCTTTATGGACACAGATGCCATTTTTAATAATTCATCATCATGTCTCAAAAAGCATGCACCCCTTACATTACATGCTGTCCATGTGACTATCTGGATTTTATTTCAATTTCCTGCTTAGTAATAGCCTCTTAATCAGTTAAGTCATTGTCTTCATTTTCACCTTATCTGCAGTTCAAATCCTCTCATTTTCAGTGTTCTCTGTCCAAAAGAAAGTAGCGATAGCCACCTTCCTTTCACAGATCCTTGTTCATCATCCAAAAATATACTTAGCCTAATAATTTCTTAAGGTGCCTAGAAAAATCTGGACACTATTCATCAGAAATTTTGAATGAAAGTTATTTCTGTTTTCACTTCCTTTCATGATTTTTTTTTACCCCAAACTTTCTTCTGAGCCACATATATTAAAAGGGAGATGTCTCTACAGTGAGTATTTGCCATTCACACCATACAGATGTGCATCTGTATGTGATAGCTTCTGAATAAATCTTTTGGGTCTTATGGAAAAAAACCTTGTTTCCAATAATGTGCAGATGATGAGAGTCTTTGATCTATAACCACTTAAT